>BHFT01072502.1:0-18057 GCA_004320025.1 Laticauda laticaudata
AGCGTATTAATCGAATGCCTACCGTCCCTGTCCCTATTGTTTTTTATTTTTCTTAAAGATCTATCTGTATTCAAAACTATGTTTATTCTTATACCTGTATCTTGTAAGTGATTGACAAATCAAATAAATACTAAATACTAAAAAGTTTTGCTAGATGTTAACCACTCCTTGCATTATGCTGTTAACTGCAACAAGAAGGTATAGACCAACCAATCAGGTGCTTCAACCAAAAGCCCTGCAGTTCATCTTCACTTGGTGCTGACCAATGCTTAGTTTTCCTTGCTCTTTTCTCGACCATTTCTATTGGTATTACAAGTTATTTCATTACATCTTTTTTATTCTTATCCTCTTCTTTTATCCAAGTGGTATCCTTGTTGTATTTCTTTGGACTATCCCATATCTTTGCCTCAAACTGCACTGTTTCTTCCTTTTCAGGCACTAACTGATTCATTGCAATTGCCCCGTTGATGGATTGTTAGAAACATTTCTGATGGGATTGAATTTGGAGGTTCTGCTTATAATTTGCAATTCAATCTTTGTATCTGCTGATCTTCTTAGCAACAGCTGTTATTTGCTTCTTTATTTCTAATACTTCCTTGGTTTCCCTTGGTTTCCAATGTTATTTGTTGATTTGGTATTCTTTATTAGGTATTAATAGTATAACATATTACCTTATAATTAAGATTATGTTGTTATTGTTAATTTTCAATTTGATTCACATTCTGGAACTGGTAAAAATTTAACAGTTCAAGTTCTAACCAAAGACCTAAGAGCTGTTATAGGCAGTTCCAAGTGGAATGGTTTTTTGCAAAATCAGGATGTTCAGGTCTAATAAGTTTAAAATTTCCATGTATCAAGGCAGCCCTTTGGGTATTGCTCCAAGGCTCTTGTTACTATTGGTACAACTATTGATTTCTTTCTCCATAATCTATTATTGTTCCTAATCTAATATTTCATTTTAGCAAATTTCTCTGTTAGTTTTATTGAAAATTTTACTAATTAGTAAAAACTGTTTAAATGGAACAAGATTAGAATTGATTGGTTCATTTTCTTAGAATGATATATTTTATAAATGTTATTTTCATAAAGAAAAGAACACTAATAATAACCATATCCAACTTTATAAAACATTATCATAGGAAATAGGAATTTTTGTTCTCAATGTTGTACGAATCCAGCCTGTGTACAGTATACTTAATAGATTTGGATGTTCAGCTATACAAATGGCTTTGGATTATATAAATTGTCATTTATTTGTTTTACTGTATTGACAATTCATGCCAGGTTTTTCATGTGTATTCATGGCAGCCGGATATTCACACAAGACTCCATTTTGTGCACACTCAAAATTATGACTGACCAACATGACATTCAATTTTCACAAGTGGCTTCAGTGTACAAGTGTCAAAGGAAAAAAAATCAGTACATAAGTAACACTACAATGGCACTAAGCCATTAAAACAATATTGCTGAATATTTTTACATTTAGATTATCATTAAACCTTACACAAATTAAAGAAATCTTAAATATGAAAAAATAGTATCATTATTTTTAAAAGGGAGTACATCAAAAGCATAAAAGTGCATATAAAATTTATGTTGCTGTTTTAACTGCGAGAGTAAGGCAATTTTAGAATTATTGCAACTAATTTCAGACATAGAATTTTAGAATTTGAAAGCTGAGGTGCCAACACAAACACAAAACCCTTTGACATTTGTTATATAATTTAAAAAAAAAACATAAGTATAATATTTTAGTGGGAAAGGGTATAATTTTTACCTAATAATTTATTATATTTTTCTTTTCAGATCCAATGCCTAAAGACTATGAACAATGGTATGGTTTCACACAGTTTGCATTAGAATTAAATGAATTCGAGTCCATCAGTAGATCACTGTTGCCATCTACTGATACCCGATTTAGGCCAGATCAAAGGTAATTTTTTTAAACAAAAACTACGATATAAACAAAATGCAGAAAGATGTTGTCAAGACGAAAGAAAAGAAAAGATACTTCATTCTAATGGTGGGAAAAGCATTGATAATTTTACCTGTCTCCAAAAAATTTGCAGTTATTGTTTTAATTACTCTTCACTTCTAGTATCATTCTACTGAATTTTCTCATAGCCATTTGTGCTCAATGTATACACAGACCAAAGCAAGACAATATGAGAATTACATAACTTTAGTATATATCAATATTGTTTTGTTCATGTAATATTGCTTTGTAATAGGTTCTTAGAAGAAGGAAATATTGAAGGTGCAGAAATTCAAAAACAAAGAATTGAAGAGCTGCAGAGAGCACGGAGGAAAGTTCTAGAAGAAAGCAATATAGAACATCATCCTAGATTTTTCAGGTAATTTATAACATGACAGATTAGTCATGTTGGATTTTTTTATTCAGTAATAGATAAATAAAATAAAAATTGCTCATTTCTCATAATGTTTTATGGTGAGGACTTCTTTATTGATGTTTTCTGGTTAGAACAGCCTGTAGAAATCAAATAAATAAATATTGTTTTATCTCATAATAAAATGACAAAATTTCAAACAGAAGTATGTCAGAAACAGTATAAAATTCAGATAGTTCTTAACTTATGACCAAAATTGAGCCCAAAATGTCTGTTGCTGAGCAACATAGATGTTAAGTGAATTTTACCCCATTTTATAACATTTCTTTGCCACAGTTGTTAAGTGAATCACCACAATTGTTAAGTTAATAACATGATTGTTAAGTGAATCTGACTTCCCCATTGACTTTGCTATCAGGTTGCAAAAGATGGTCACATGATTCTGAGACATAGCAACCATCATAAATGTGAATCTGTTGCCAAGCATCTGAATTTTGATCATGTGGCCATGTGAATGCTGCAATGGTCATGTGAAAAACAGTCATAAATCACTTTTTTCAGTGCCATTGTAACATCGTAAATGACAGTTTACGTAACATCACTAAATGACAGTTTCGTAACATCACTAAATGATAGTTCACTAAATGAACTGTTGCAAGTCAAGGACTATCTACAAGGAGTAAAGGGGAGAAATTGGAAAGGGGAGTAAAGGGGAGTATTGGGAAAAAATACTTTGTTCCACTCTCTGTTGAGAAATTCATGTGGAGTTTTATTATTTTGATACAAATTTTATATCAAATTTGTACAAATACAAATTACTCTTAAGTCTTTTCCACCGTATGACAGTTCTAAGAAGAGGTTAAAGTAGAATGAAGGGCAATAAAAATGATGAAAAGTTCAGTATCTCCAGTAGTCTAGCTAGACACTCCATTACCTCTGTCTATTAGATAAGAAAATAAAAGCAGATGTATCAGCCACAGAACAAAATTGTTTTCTTTACTATTTTACAGAAAATCTGCAGATGACTCTTGGGTAAGCAATGGAACTTACCTGGAACTGAGAAAAAACCCTGGATTTTCCATGCTGGATAATCCTGTGTTGTGGTGAAAAAGAATCAAGTGAAGAGGACCTTTAACAATCCTTTTCTGTTTATAAGGAAGGAAATGCTGCATATAATTTTGATCTTATAGACTATTACTTAAGACTTTGGCATGCATATATACTTCAATGTATTTCTCTTCTATTTCAAAATTAATATTTTTTCAAATTTACAAAAACTACTTTTCTTTATATATAAATCGATGATTGCTGAATGTTATTTTTAAATGGAGACAAAAGAGAAATTAACACTATTTTTCCAAGGGATGATGCAAGTAAGATTTAATGCCTTATATAAAATTGTGTGACAAATATTGAGTCAGCAGCATTTAGCCACACAAAATATAAGCAAATAGCTGACATTGATCCCTCAGCAGGGCAATACCAAAGCTGCTGTTTATTTATTATGTCTGTTCTTTTGACTGGACTATTTTTCAACAGATTCAGTACCTTTTCATTGTATCTAATTAAAAAAAATATTCCAAGAAATAATCTAAGTGGGAGTAGTATTGGTAATTCTACTGCCTTATAAAATAGATTAAAAACTTTGGGAAATTCTCTTATGACTTGGTGAAATAAACTGAAAACTGTTGAAGAATTGAAGAGTTTAGTAGAACAGAAGAGATTCCAAGAAAATTGTACCAAAGGATGTATATGGATAATGATGTATAGGAAGCTGCTGCAACTTCTTTGAAAGAGATACTTTAAAAAGCATACAAAGCACTTCTTTAGAGTAATCATGATTTTTTTTTTCTTCTCGGCTTCTGTGACTGCTTTGGGAAGTTGCTTCAAGCTGCCTTCATATGTGCATAGACGCACAGACATTTTACTTCATATGGATACAGCCATATAAGTCTGGAAAAAAGCATGGCTGCTTGAGTGATTTAATACTTTCTACACACACACACACACACACACACACACACACCTCTACCTGAAACAAAGTCTTAAAATTCTACAAATATAGAAAAATACCTCCTCCATTCAATCCTATTCCTTGAGGGTCTCATTATGTTACTAGGCAGACTTCTGTGACTTTCCAGAAGCTCAGGAGATGAAATATATAACCCTGATCTTTCAAAGGATCCTCTTATGTAATCTAGAACATGGGTAAATTTGACCAATGAAATAATCTGAGCTAAGTATTGTCAGAACTTTTTAGTTTCACTCTGTAGACTTTCCACTAAAGTAATTAAAACAATATAAAATTCTTCCATTTTAACAATTTGCAAAGTAATTGTGTTAAAAGACAAATGTTTTTCTAATACAATATTTTAATATTTTCTACCTCTTCTAAACAGTTTGTTTAATATCTTCTTTTTTTTTTAAAGATGACCATCTGCCTTAGATAAACATTTGAAAATATATGACCTTGCTTTAAATATAGAATTGGGTGATTATTTGTCTTGTAGTAAATGGTTACATGTTTTCCAGTATTTTGGTTTATATTGTAATATGTTCATTAGCAGACTTAGCCAGTATCAGAAATAAACAAAAACATCATTTTGGAATAAAATTGACAACCTTTTGTTTATTAAATTAATTTTATTTTAGTATCATGTATGATATTCTAAAAAGTACTGTCTGGACCCTGACTTTTTGTATAAGTTTCAACATTTTGTATCCTGCAAACCAAGGAATTATGTTGGCATATAGTGTTAAATACTTTTATCACAAAATATTTGTTACAATTTATAAATATGGACTATAAATCCATTGATTTCAAATAATATACAAAAAATACTGCATTACCCCAAACAATTTCTATAGAACACATAGCTCAGGTCAATTGTCTCAGCCTTAATATTTGGAGAAAGCAAATAGATTACTTAGTTTCAATCAGGACATTAAGAGGTTGTCTTGCATTAGTGTTTATTACACAGGTAAAGCTCAACTTAATGACCAAAATGGAGATTTAAATTATAGTTGCTAAGTCAGACATTTGTTGAATGAATTTTGCCCCATATTACAACCTTTCTTGCCACAATTGTTAAGTGAATCATTTAGATGTTGAGTTAGTAACATGATTCTTAAGTGAATCTGTCTTCCCCATTGACTGCTTGTCGGAAATGATAAAGGGTAATCACATGACTCCAGGATACTGCAACTGTCATAAATATTATGAGCTAGTTGTCAAGTGTCTGCATTTTGGTTATGTGATCATGGGGATGCTGCAGTCAGTACTGACTTGACAACTGCAGTAATTCACTTAACTGCGGCCAGAAAAGTCATAAAATGGGGCAACATTCACTTAACCAATATCTTACTTAAAAACAGAAATTATGGCTTGATTCTAATCCTAAATTGAAGACTACCAGATCATCATCTGAAGCAACTAGCTCATTCTAAAAATTCCATGAGTCCTACATGATACAGCATTGCAACAATTTCATCAAATCGTTTTCATCATGAAATGGCAAAGCAAGGGATTTACTTCTCTTTTTCCACATTTGCAATACTTTATTTTAGATTCTAAAAATGGCATATACAACAAGTACAGGAGGAGTTCAGTGTTAAGCACCTGTTTTAACCTGAGAAATTTGGAACCTTGAGATAGTCATTACATAGATGATCTGAACTTAGACTTTTGTAATATATTTTCTTTAATTTACATCATTTTTGTATTCTATTCAGCTATGAATTTCACTATTTGCTTAGTTGTTTTATAAATGGAATGAGGAAATTTATTCTATAGAGTCAGAAACAGTGTTTTCCAAGCTCAATTTATTAGAAAAGAAGACAGATTTTAAATTATATAATGATAAAATATTAAAGGATCTTATGACATTTTATTTAGATAGATCCACTGGCTATAGGAGTCAAGCAGAACCAATCAAGCAGCTCATTTACAATAAAATTTATTTGTCAGAAATTCTGGCTTCCTCTGATATGCATTTCTCTAGTAATTTAGCTTCATCATAGAGATGCAGAACTCCGATTGCATATGTTGTACTAACAATGGAAAGTATCATATCAGAGCCCATTCTGTCAATTTTTATGGCAGTCAGTCATTAAAAAATTACTTGGTTGTTAAAAAAATCCAGCTTCCCAAATTGGAATTTTTTGCCAGAAATCAGCAAAAAAATGTAAATCACAAGACTGCAAGATGCAGCAACTTGTGATAAATGTGAGCTAGCTGCCAAATGCCTAAAGTGCAGTTATGTGACTGCAGAGGAGATATGATCATCATAAGTGTAAACATTGGACATAAATCATTTTTTCAGACTGTCATACCTTTGAACTATCATTAAATGAACAGACATAAATGAATTATCTGTAGGGGTCATTCTTTTAAAATATTTATATTGGTAAAAAGAACCTAACTAATGCAAATAATTGTTAATATATCATCACCATAATACCCTATCAGCCCTTCAGGTTTTTCAAAACAAATGTTTAAAACATTGTGGTATAAGGCCATATATGCTGCCTTTGCTCATATTCCTACATTTCAAATGGTCCAGCTCTGTGCTCTGAATAATCAGGATTTTAATATCAACTTCTAATGTATGTAAGTTGTGGGCATCAAAAGGGAGGAAAGTTATCTGAGAACTGAAAAACTTATGCACAAATTCAGTTTCAAACAAATATGTTCAACTACTTTACTGGCTATACAGTACAGTAATGGAAAATCCATGTCTCTATAATATCTTAAGGGCCCACAGGCCACACACACATATGCACATGTGGATTGGGGACATAGGTTGCCTGTCCATGTTGCAATTATAAGTAGTTGCTTTGTTTTTGAGTATGCAAGTTTATCTAAAATTAAAATATGAAAATATATCTCCACATAATACACAAATACCTGAAACGTATTTGCAAATACAAAATTTGAAAAGGAAAAATTAATTCTAAAACATGAAAAATTAGAATTTTGACTTTATCTTAAAATTATGAGGCATTACAATATGAAATTGGAGTTGGATTAGAAATTGGAGAAATGATTCTCAGTTTTCTGAAATTCAGAAATCTTGAAGTGGGACATTTGAGATACGCATTTGGGTACAATAATTTAAAATTCAAATAAATTGATGTTGGAGCATTTCATATTACTAGGACCACTATGAAAAATAAAACCTTAAAAGGCATAACTACTTTCTTAACCAGACCATGAATCTGCAAGCAGCACTTAAGATGTTTGTATATTCAGTGAGGCTCATTTGGGAGATCTACGCATGGAAGTAACTAGTTGACATATTTAAATGTACAAAACTGCAAATTTGAAAAATTAGTTCACTTGAAATTTAGAAATAGTTCAACGTTCCAATACTAAATCAATTTGTAATATTCTAATTGTAGCATTTATCAGATGTACTTTATATCCACTCATTTACTGATATTCCTACATTTGATATTGTTGCCAATTATTTGTGATTGAGTTTGTAGCGGTTATTCCAATCTGTAATAACTATTCCAGACATTATCTAAAATGAATGCTATTAAATAATTGTTTAAACTGAGAAGCTGAATGAAAAACCTCAAACAGCACAATTTCGCAAAAACAAAATAAGGCTCTATAAAGTGGTAATGCAAGCTTGATCCTATGCTCAGAGATCATACCATATAGCATGCCAAGATCTAAATGTCTTTCCTTTTTATGTTTGTCCTTTTAGCCAATACTGTTTGAAATCTGGAATATATTCCTATGTTTGCTGCAGAAAGAACCCATCCCCCTGACTCATATGTCACTATCAACAATCTGGTGCTTGCATGCAACAAGCAGAGAAAAAATTCAGTTCTTCTGAAGCCATTGGAAAGTAGCATTTCCTCCAATTGCACATATACATTGAGAGTAAATGCAATTTCTTATGCATTCTCTACCCTAAATTTTGCTTCTTTATTACAGAAGGTGACTTCATGCTTCCTATCTTCCTGATCATAGTTTAGCTAGCATCAATTCCATTTCTGAAAAGCACGTATTTAAAAAGGTGGAGCAAAAGCAGATTAGATATACAATTCTTATGAATTATTTGAAATTTGTTACTGGAGCGGGCTGTCCTCAGTTTTTCAACACAGTCTGCAGAGCTATGAGACTAGAGACTATCCATCCTGGATTCTCTCTTTGGCTCAGTGGAGAACACAACTTTGAATCCTAACTTCAAAACCAGCCCAGCAAATAATACATAGTAATATGCAGTATTGGCAGATTCCTGCTTGATTTTATTATTATTTTTCTGTGGTATACATGCAGTTCTGTGCTATTATTTTTTCCAAAATTTCATCAACCTTGCTATGTTGTTTCAGGGCTATTTCATACTAACATATTTACTTGCTGAAAATAAACAATATATTTTGAACTAAACATACTTAGGAATGAATGAATAGAACCAAAGATGTAACAGTAGCACTCCACTATAAAATCAATATTCAATGATTTCTAAGTATCAAATTCTACACTAAGTTGGTGCAATTTTCAAATCTGAGCACTTGCATTATATTATGGGTGGAATGATTTAAATTATTTAAAATGATTTCCACTTTAAACTCTCTTTGGACTGCAGTGAGAATATTGCATTTCTTTTAAAATGGAATTATTTGGATGGAATAATTCTGACATATCAAACTCACTGGGCTGGACCTTGATTTTATTCAGTTGAACAAGTCTCACTCTAATCTGAAAATTAAGTTAGTCATAACTCAATTATATTGATTTCACTAAATCAACAATGTAAGTTTGAATTAGTCTTGATAGGAACTCTCAAACTGCACTTACTTAACCACAAAGAGTATCCTGAACAATCTGTGTTCTGCATACAAAATAAAAACTTTCATATTTGGAATAGATGAAATTTTAATATATTGAACATGTAAAAGATGCTTAATTTTATTTACTTAAATATTTAATATTGTAGAAAATTAAATTACACACTGTAAGCAAATGAAGTGAGATGTTCTAATTTGAGTAATATAGTAATGACATTCTTGTACTTGAAATTTTTTTTTTACATAAGATTTAAAAGGGCAGCTAGACTTGTGTGAAGAAGGTAGTGTGTGATAAAATCTGCATCCATTTTAAGACATAAAGCAAGCAGAAAAAGAATATATTTTTCAATAGATCACAATCTTAATTAGCTTCTTCCTTAAAAAATATTTTCAAGTTTTCATTCAGAGTAATAAATCTGTTGTTCTTCTTTCTCTATAATTACATTAATACTTATGTCAGTTTCTGTTTTTAAATGTTTCAGAATCTCGTTAGTGTGAAGTATTTATCCGGTTATCTCCTTAATTCTCATATATTCATGCATGCTTAATCCATTTTACTCCAATATTACTTGTTCAAATTAATATCATGCTATGTTGATTTTATATTGGGAGGATGTTAACTTAACCCTGCTGATGGACTATCTTGCGATTAAAAATAATCTCATTAATTGCTACATCATGATTTTTTTAAAAGTTGCACTTGTCTTCCAGGTTTTCTTACACAATAAATGAAATCCTGATCTGACAATAGATTTTATCTCTGTAACCATGTTGCTTATTAATAAATATTTAACATCTCAAGTATTGTGTTGCATCTGATTTTTTTTTTAAAAAAACATTCCATTCTTGGAAGTATGCTTTCAAGAGAATAGGACAGTTGGAGGTCTGATATAATATGCACAAATCATTGTGTTGCCAACAGAAAATGGTTTAAAGTTGATATAGTATCAACTCTACAAATTAATAAATGAAATACCATATTATAATACAAACTGAACACTGGTGTAAGAATGTACAGAGCTTGGTAATCTTCCTGGCAAGCATAATTAAGTTGGAACATAGCTCCAATTGAAAACTCAATAGAGTTATTTGTTTAAGGTAAGATAAGCAAGCCTTTGATAAGGTAATAAAGATAGAACCATAAAAAATAGACTAATTTCTTAGAATGTTGCTGAAATACTTCTAAGAATATACAATGATTTGCTTGATTCTAGTATTACTATTATTTTGTGAAACACCTAAAGAACATTGGCTGTTGGATAATTATTTCAAATTTTGCTTTTACTTCACAGCCTTAAAAAGTGGGCAAATGTAGTCTCTAAGTAAGCAAGTATAACAAACTTACAACTAAAGCTGGCACGTACTAAACTGAATGAATGACAAATCTCAGCATGAACTAGACAATCTATGTAGTCTATTATGAATACAGAATACTGCCTTATGTCTTATTAGTATATTTTTATGCGGTTACAATTTTATGTGGCAGTATAAGCTTATATTTCAATACTAATACATACTGATGGCTTCTTTGGTTAGAAAAGATGTCTATTTGTAATGGAAAATTCTTATGGATTTTTTATTAAAAATGAACCTGCGATCTATGGTTTTGATGATTAGAGAGAATAATTATAGAAAAAAGAATCATATTCTAGAAGTGGTTCCCAAACTTTTTCAGTCTACTGCCCCCTTGGTGCTACAAACTCATCCTCAGTGCTCCCCACCCACTCCTCCCCAAATTTGGGATTCAAATTTCTGTGGGCGTTACCTAATTTGAGGGTGTGGCTTGATGATTACATGACTGGGTGGGCATGGCTTGCTGGTCACATTACTGGGTAGATGTGGTTTGGTAGTCATGTGAATGGGTGGGTGTGGCCAGGTGACTGGCAAACCAAATACAAGTGGTCCTCACTTAATGGCTGGTTGTTTAGTAAGTGTTCTAATTTATGACTGGCCTCCCCAGAGCTACTTGACCTGTTTTTGGAGTTTTGACAGCCATGCACACACATACACAAACACACTCCCTTCCAGCCCTGCTGGAACAGGCCATTGGACTAGAATCGGCAAAGCATCTCTGATTAGATTCTAGTAGTGAATAGAATCTAATCAGAGAAGCTCTGATTAAAAAACAATTCTTGTTGATTCTTGTTGAAAAATCAATTCTTGTTGATTTTTATTTGTATTTATTTTATTTTGCTGAATTGCATTGGCATACGTGTCCCTTCTTGTGCACAACACAGAAGCTTTTGTGATTCTTTGCAGCAAAAATTACTGACCTCTAACTTTATTCTACTTTTCAAATGTGCTGCCACTGCTGCGTTCTAGGTGCCGGCCACGCAGGTCCAGCCCATTGAGTCCACTGCATCGGAGGGACCTGCCGAAGCAAGTCCAAGCGGAGCAATGCACCAAGTCAATGGGGTGAGCCTGAGAGAGGGAAAGACAGAGAGAGAGAGAAGGAAGAAAAGAAAGGGGAAAGAAAAAAAAGGGACAGACAAAGAAAGGGGGAGATGGAAGGGAGGGACAGAAAGAAAAAGAAATAAAGAAGGAGAGAGGGAAGGAGGAGAAAGATAATGAGATATTTTAGTCCAATCACCTGCTCCAGCAGGTTAGAAGGGAGAGTGTGTGCGTATATTCTTGTAATTTACCAGTACATTTTGGTTTTGCCTTCTGCAGAATTGGCACTGTAATACATTGGGGAAAAGTAATTTTTTAGGGTGGAAATCTGGTCCAATGGATCCTGTTTATAGCCTCAACAAAATGTGAGAGCTTCCTGATAGTCTTGACCATGTTTCGTCCACAAAACCTTTAATAGAAGCCTTTAAAACCTTGAATGGATGGATAGATAGATAGATAGATAGATAGATAGATAGATAGATAGATAGATGATAGATTGAGAGATAGGTAGGTAGGTAGATATAAAGATAGGCAGGCAGGAAGGCAGGAAGGCAGGCAGACAGACCTTTTGGATGGATGGATGGACGAATGGACAGAATGCGACAGCAGCAATACTTTTGGAAGCTTTTCCCAACGTGCTGCTGCATTCAAGGCACCAGCTCCAGTGTGGTACAAGTCAATGGGCCTGCAGGGCCAGCGCCTCAAACACCCCCCCCTGCTGCCTCTTAGCGCCCCTCTGCCAGGCCCCTTGGGGACACTAAGAGGTGGCAGGGGGGCATTCGAGGCACCAGCCCTGCAGGCTCATTCATTGGCTTTTGCATTGCTCTGGAGCCGGTGCCTTGAACGCCCCCCTGCCACCTCTTAGTGTCCCTCTGCCAGCCCTCTTGGGGATGCTAAGAGGTGGCAGGGAGTGGCACATCGAATGCAGCCATGGCAGCACATAACATGCCACCACTGTTGTATTTGAAGTGCCGGCTCCAGAGCAGTGCAACAGCCAGCACCTCAAACGCCCCCCCCCGCCACCTCTTAGTGCCCTTCTGCTGGCCCCCTTGGGGACATTAAGAGGTGGCAGGGGGGCGTTCGAGGCGCTGGCTCTGGAGCAGTGCAACAGTCAATGGGTGACCCTGCAGGGCCGGTGCCTTGAACATCCTCCTGCCGCCTCTTAGCACCCCCCACCAGCCCCCTTGCCTCTTAGCGCCCCCTAAGGCATCCCACTGCCCCCCATGGAGCAGTACCGCCCACTTTGGGAACCATGTTGGTGTTTAAAGAATTACAATTTCTGTAAAGAATTTTGGAATCTTGTTATTTTTCCTCATTGTCTTCTATTTTCTGTTTTTCATAAATGATTTAGAGGAGGGGATAGAAGGGGAACTCATCAAATTTGCATGACATCAAGCTGGGAGGAATAGCCAACACTTTGGAAGATAGGCTCCAGATCCAGAAGAATCTTGACAGATTTGAACACTGGGTCCTAATCTATAAAATGCAATTCATTGGTGAGAACACTTAGGCAAATGCACATGTATAGAGTGGTTAGCAACTGGCTCAACAGTAGTAACTCCCAGGAATCTAGAAGTCCTAATACTACCACTTAAGTACCACTTAAGTAGGAGCCAGTAGTGTGCTGCATCTGATAAAAAGACAATGCAATCCTAGGGTGCATTAACAAAGGGATAGTATTATGATTATATGAAGTGTTAGTACTGCTTTATACTACAGCAGTACTTGAACTACTGTCCAGTCACCTCAATACAAAAAAGATACCGAGGCTCTAGAAAGAGTTGAAGAAAAGAGCAGCAAAGATGATTAGAAGACTGGAGATTAAAATATATGATGACCAGTTATAGGAATGTCTAGCCCAACAAAGAGAGGTTACATGAAAGCAGTATTTCAATATTTGAGAGGCTGTTACAGAGAGGCCAACATATTCTCAGTAGCATCTGAAGATAGAACAAAAGTAATTGGATGGAAATTTATCAAAGAAATCCAACCAAGAACTAAGGAGAAATTTCCTAACTGAGAAAGAGCGTTGGGCTTACCTGAAACACTGTGCATGCCCAGTTTTTGACAAAGGCTGATAATTGACTTGGAGAGTTCTTGATGTCTTTCTCAACCATTCTGAGCTCGGGACTAACTATCTAAGGGTGAGATTTGGATTCTCCTCCTGTACAACTAGAAGATGCGTTTCAGGTAAGCCCAAGCTAATTGTCCTGAGGGTGGGCCAACTCCTTGTCCAGAGCCCTCATCTCCATGTGAACTCTTTGTAGTACTCTTCTTCCAAAGGATGCTTCCACTGATGGGACTTGTGCATTTTCTGGCATCGCAAACAGGACTGCTCTCCCGAATCTGTGTGACAATTCCCTGAACAGGTCCGGGTGTAGGTGCCACTCTGAGTGGTCGACCATTGTTCTGCTGAGCCAATTTGCCTGAACATTTTCCATTCCCGATATGTGTTCCACCCTGATCAATAGAAGGTGTGTCTCCACCCAGTGGCCCAAATGCTCTGCTTCTTGCATGAGCACTAGGGAGTGAGTACTGCCTGTTGATATGAGCCTTGGCGGTCACGTTATATGTCAGGATCAACACATGCTGTCCCACTATCACTGACCTAAAGGCCCTTAGATCCAGTTGAGATGCCCTGAGCTCCAACCAGTTGATGTTGTTCTTGAGGTCTGATTGAGACTACTGACCCTGTGTAATCTGGCTGTGACAGTGGGGCTCTGCAGCCTACTAAATTTGCATCTGTTGTGATAGTCAGTCGGGTGGGTTCCTTGAACCCACATCCCCTCGTCACTGCGGGTGATCTCCACCACTGGAGTGACTGCTTCACTCTGGGGGGGACTTGTACCTTGGTTCCTGTATTACCCTTGCCTGCTCTCTGGTAAAGTAATAGGAACCACTGCAATGTCTTTGCTTGCAGCCTGGGCCAAGGTACTATCGAGATGTACGATATCATCTTCCCTAATATTTGTGACAGCAAGTCCAGAGACACCCCCGGAGCTGTGCTCACTTGATTTATTGATGACCTTATGCTGTGCTGTCTTTCCTGTGACAGGTAAACATCACAGGAGTTGGTGTCTATGACAGCTCCTAAGTGTTGTAAGCACCTTGTCAGTTCTAAGTGGCTCTTTTTGAAATTCACCGAAAAGCCATGCTCTTGTAATGTCTGAATCATGGTTTCTAGATCGCTCTGTGCTCTTAGTCGATGTTGACTGTATTAATATGTCATCTAAGTAGCATTGGACCCGTATGGGCTTTGTCCTGAGGAAGGCTGCTAGTGCTGCCAGTACCTTGGTGAAAGTCCTCGGTGCTGAAGACGAGCCGAATGGTAGAGCCCTTACTTAGAGCCTTAATGGTAGAGTCTCCCTGCATAACAAAACCACAGGAACTTCTGATGCCTCCTGGTAATAGGTATGTGTAGGGAAGCATCTGTGAGGTCTACTGATGTCAGGACATCCCCCTCCCAGATGCTCCTTAGTATAGCTTGCAGTGACTGCATCTTGAATCTCCTGTATACTATGTGCCTGTTTAGTAATTTGATATCCAAAATTGGTCTCCACCCCTCCCCCCGACACCTTCTGCACAACAAGCAGGTTTGAATAGAATCTTTGTCCTTGTTTGTTCTCTGGTACCACTTGTACTGCCCAAATGTCCAGCAGATGTTGAACTGCTGTTTCCATAATTACCCTTTCGGTTCTGTCCCTTGGTGTCGGGCATCTTCTGAATGAGCTCTGGGGTATGGAGATGAATTCCAGAAATAGACCTTTTCTTAATATGCCTAGAACCCATTTGTCCATTGTTGTCGACTCCCATCAGTTGGTGAATAGGCCCAGCCTCCCGTTGATGGGCGCATTGTTCCGGCTGTCACTTTGTATGCCAGAAGGCCCTGCCAGTCCAGAAAGGGCACCTTCCTGGGACCGTTATCCAACCCATCTCGAAATCCTGACCTGTCTGGATGCCTAGTAGGGGTCTGTGTGTACTGTCTCTGTGTGTATGGGGAGTGGCTGAAGCCACTCCCTGAGATAAGAAAGGGCTGTTGCCATGTATATGGAGAAGGTCACCTATCTGCCTGATCAAATTTCCTGGGTAAGACCTATACTCAGACCAGCCTGAGCATGGACTCTAGCCTCCCTTTCTGGGTAGGCTTCTGTGGCTGTGTTGGAAGCTTGCTCAGCCCAAGACTGAGTTTGCCCCAATTAAAGAGAGCACTGGAGGCTTTGTATGGCTTCTGGTTTGTTTAACAAAGGCTCTAGGAAAGCTGAGTTAATTTGCCTTCCTTCTTTGCTAGCTGATTGAGAGTCTACCTGCTCTTACTGAGGCTGCTGCCGCTTATTCTCTTA
This sequence comes from Laticauda laticaudata, assembly GCA_004320025.1. NCBI lineage: Eukaryota > Metazoa > Chordata > Lepidosauria > Squamata > Elapidae > Laticauda > Laticauda laticaudata. Next base: position 15,887 of record BHFT01072502.1, read on the forward strand.
ACACCAAACAGCTATGTGGACTTTCCCGTCTTGGGATGAAGTCCCAGCTCTTTCGCTTACTCACAATTGCTGACTTTCACTCTTTCTTTTTTTTTTTGTTTGAAGAAACCAAAGCGTTGATCCTATATTTTCTATCTTTCTTTCTGAGCACTCTCTCCTTGTGTCATCTTTGCATGAAGACGGAGTCAAAAACGGCATGCGCAGTGGAAAGGGGGCTGGACTAAATTTTGATTGACTCCGTCTTTAAGCAAGGAAGCAGGAGACAGCCCATGCTTTGGATTCTCCGATCCATACAACTGAGAACAATTAAATCAGGGAACCACTTGCCTCCAGAAGTTGTGGGTGATGCATTTTTAAGACATTGGACAAAAAAGCTTTGGATAAAACCTTCATGGTTCCTTTGAACTCTGTTATTCTGTTACTCAATCTGCTTTGCTGTGACTTGTCTGGTCTATAGCTTCCTGGCTTATAGGTTTTTCACTAAGAATATGGGAGATACCCATATTCTAGAATTCCATAGCTCTAAGTACAAGCCATGACTTAATATGACTGACCCAATCAAGAGTCTTTCTATAATCAATGAAACACCAACTGACTTTTATTTGGTACTCTTTTGATATCTCAAATATCTATGGCGCATAAGCAATCACTCATTTCTCAGTGTTTTCTAAAACCAGCTTGAACTTCTGCAATCTTCCTTTCTAACCCTAATCTATTTGGTTAAACATTATTTTGCTACTCTTGAAATTAAGGATACTGTGTGATGGGTTACATTACACTGTTCCTTTATTTGATATTGCTGTTATGTTGAGACTTCTCAACTATTGACAACTGTATTGTCCAGATGTGCTGGCAGAGATTGGATAGAACTGTAAGATTCTTCTGCGAATTGGTACATTTCTATATACACTGCTCAAAAAAATAAAGGGAACACAAAAATAAGACATCCTAGATCTGAATGAATGAAATATTCTTAGAGAGAGATTGCCATCCAGGATGGCACAGTCAATGCAAGCTGTGGCAAGGTTTGCTGTGTCTGTCAGCGTAGTGTCCAGAGCATGGAGTGCCAAACCAGGAGACAAGGTCCAGTAACATCAGAGATTGCAGAGGAAGCCGTAGGAGGCAACAACCCAGCATCAGGACGCTACCTCCGGTTTTTTATGCAAAAGGAGGGACTGGAGGGAGCCATTGCCAGAGCCCGCAAAATGACCTCCAGCGAGCCAGAAATGTCCATGTGGCTGCTCAAATGGTCAGAAACCCGACTCCCAATGAAGGTGGCATGAGGGCCGAACGTCCACAGTGGGGTTGTTGCTTACCGCCCAGACACTGTGCAGGACGTTTAGCATTTGCCAAGAGAACACCCAGATTGCAAATTATGACCACCTGGCGCCCTGTGCTCTTCACAGATGAAACAGGTTTACCACTGAGCCACATATGACAGATGTGACAGGATCTGGATGATACCATGGAGAATGTGTCTGCCTGCAACATCCCCGCAGCATGACCGGTTTGGCAGTGTCAGTAATGGTGTGGGGTGGCATTTCTTTAGGTGGCCGCAACAGCCTCCATGTGCTCGCCAGAGGTAGGCCTGACTGACCCATTAGGTTCTGAGATAGCATCCCTCAGACCCTTATTAGACCATATGCTAGTGGCCTGGGTTCCTCCATGCAAAGACAATGCTAGAGCCCTCATGTGGCTAGAGTGTGGTCAGCAGTTCCTGCAAACGAAGACGCATTGATGCTATGGATTCGCCCTCCATTCCCCAGACTGAATCCAATTGAAGCACATTGGGACATCCATTTACTCGCCTCCAGTCCACCCAATGCCACATTGTACAAAGACTGTCCAGAGAATTGGCGATGCTTTAGTCCAGGTGTGGGACGGAGATCCCTCAGGAGACCATCCACCACCTCATCTGGAGCATGCCCAGGCATTGTAGGAGGTCATACAGGCACGTGGAGGCCACACACACTACTGAGCCTCATTTTGACTTGTTTTAAGGACTTTTACATCAAAGTTGGATCAGCCTGTAGTGTTTTTTTTTCCATTTTAATTTTGAGTGTCACTCCAAATCCACGACCTTCACGGGTTGCTAAATTTGACTTCCATTGATAATTTTTTGTGTGATTTGTTCAGCACATTCAACTATGTAAATGAACAAAGTATTTAAT
>BHFT01072506.1:0-23011 GCA_004320025.1 Laticauda laticaudata
AACTATTGGGGGTGGGAACATTTCCATCACTTTGTATATGTGATTTGCACGCCTAATTTCTCAGATTCAGAATTCTTGGTTGCTACCACTTCATTTTCAGTAAAAGATATCTTTTCTCTAACTTAAAGAGTCTAAGTATTTTTTTCTTGGATTTTGAATGGAGCACCTCATGACAGTCTCGCTTAAGCAAAGGAAATTTGAAGCCCAACTGTGGTGGTAATTCAGGGACTCCTCTCCATTATTTCTTTGATTCTGAGATGAAGCAAAATTATAGAAGTTGCGTTACATGCCATTATAATAACTAAAACCCTCTCTCTTCATAAATCATAAACAACCTTTCCATTTATATAGGTTTATTTATTGAAAATGTAATCTTTATTTATTTATTTATTTTTTATTTGTCAAAAGCTTACAATATAACAGAAACAAGAATAAACATAAGTTTAAATACAAGAAATAGGAACTAATAATTGGGGACAATAGGACAGGGATGGTAGGCACAATTGTGCGCTTATGCATGCCTTCATCTCTCCTTCAAATACACTAGTCATTGTTTCTGCTGTCCTTTTTGAAAAACCACGGGTAGTAGGAGCTAGTCAGAAATCCATAGTACATTAAAATGAGTAAAGATCTTACAAAGATCTACTTCAGAGATGAAATGTGATGAAAACATTAAGTTAATTATACTTTTTTTCTTTCTTTTTATCTAGGGCAGTTGATGAATGCTGACTTCCAGAGGTTGGAAATCACTGTTTGAATTAAGTAGTGAATGAAATCTAAACAAAACTCAGTTTCCACACCAAAGTTTAAATGTGACTGTGATTAATGTGCAGCTTTGACTACAACTGAATTGTATTTTGCTCACAGCTCAGAACATTTTCCTGTTTAATGCACTATCCAAGCATAGGTTTAAACTGGAGAGTTTAAGAAATAGGAAAAAGTTGAAGTATTTTCTTGTGGGTTACTTTGTGTTTTTGATTTTCTGCGCTTCTTTTGCCCTGAGAATCTTGGTACTTGGTACTTGGAATTTATATTTAACCATACCAAATTATGAGAAGCAGCAGGGCAAGATGCAATCAGTTTGCACACTTATACAGGCTGAAGCTCTCACATATTCAGGTAAACTCCTGAAGAGAAATTATATGAATTAAGAACCTGTAGGAGGTATCTGCTCTTCATGTCCAGCTATGAAAGTCTGAAAGACCGGGAAAAAAATGTTTTAGTTTGTTCAGCTAACATGACTTGGTGATAGTAGCCATACTATTGTCCCTGAGAGACAATGTGGAGTTCAAGTTAAAGCAGGGATCTCCAAACTTTGCAACTTTAAGACTTGTGGAATTCAACTTCCAGAATAGCTGGCTTGGTTAAAGCATCAGAGAGAGAATCAGAGAGAACCACTCTCCACTATAGAAACTTATGGATTGGTTTAGCCAGTCATTCTCATCCCAGCCTCACTTACAAGGTTGTTGTCATCAGAGAATCTGTGAGAAAGAACTGTTATGTAGGCTGTTGTGAGAGCCTCTGAGAATCAGGCAGAGAAGATGGACTTTTGTGGGTGGCAGAATAGGGAACAAAGCCAGAAATTTTCAAAGAGATTTTTACTTTTATCATTTTCAAGTTTATGATTTTTAGCCCTGACAAGCATTAAAAATCCCTTTTTTAATTCCATGTGGTTCTGGCTTCTTAGGTTTTGCGAGCTAGGAGAAACTTGACTGCTGCCTTCAGCTGCCTTGAATGGTATAGAAACTTTAGTTCAATCTTTTCAGACTAGGTCTCCTGGCTAATAGCAACTCCTTCTTACTTACACACACTTACACTTACTTTCCTGACACTATAGTTTCTACTCTTCTGTCATTGTTGCAAGAAACAGAAGCTAACTCCTTGTATAAACTTATTGCTTAACACCAGCTGAGATAAACACATGCTTTCAAAGCCATGTATCTTGAATAAGAAGTCCCATAGTGGACGACTACTATTCTGGCACGGTTGTCCAAAATACCTGGTGAGCTCCTGGATTGTCTGCCCTCAGAAAAACTTTACTAAGACAATACCTGAAGCATTGAAAGGGGCTCTGAATCAGGATTTTAAAGTCTACTTCTCAGTATGAAATGATTACATTCTTCATAAAGTAAAGCTACATTTCTTCCCTTTTGAATGACTGGCCTGGCATTTGGAACCAAATAAAGCAGCCAGAATCTATCATCTGGCTGAATAAAGATGTGTTTTGACATTTCATATATCCTTCCATAGTCTAACTAAATTAATACCGAAAGCACTAATGTGTTGAGAGAAACACTGTTGCTTTCAGGAACTGGGAGAATAACTGGTGCATGAGCTCACTACCTTAGGTGTGTTAATTAGTTCTGAGCACCAGCAAAGCCAGAAGCCAGTTTTATAATGCCAACCTTGCCCTGCTTCATATGACCTCCTCCCCCAAAATTTGTCATTTCATATGGCAGACCTCCCTCCACTTCTTAATTAATGCTAAGGCAGAGGGTCAGGAATTTTGCTAACCCTACAAGAGCGGCCTTCTTTATTAATTGACATACATGTAGCCTGGTTCATGTGGTTACCGTTTCACAGTTTGATCCAGGGTAATCATTTTTTTAAAAAAATTAGAGGCTTTCTTTCCAGTTCCATCTCTCAACAATTTGCATATATTGATTTGAACTTTCAAATGTTAAATGATCAAAACTGTCGTGGGCGATTTGCCGGCAGTAGAGGAGACCTAGGGTCTGATCAGCTTGAGTGTCCAAACCAATTATGCATCCTAAAGTGGTTCCAGTTAATAAGCATATGACTAAGAGGCCACTTTCTTAAGGATGTTGATTCTCTCTGACAGTGTTTTTATACTGTTTGCTAGGAATCCACAAGCCAAGCTTTTCCAATTAGCATTTTAGTAAATGCCTCAGTACTTTTCAAAAATAAAATCCCCATATAGGTGAAATCATGCTGGAAATGAAAATTGATGAGGTTGGTTCTTCTGTCAAATCCCTTCCCACCCCTCCCATCCTCAAAATGTGTTTCTTAAATATGCCATAATATAAACTCTTGACTTATTCCAAAATTTGTTTTGATATGGGAGGTGCCTTATGATTGAATCAAGAGGGAAGGAGATTTGAAATCTATATACACGTGGTGCACAATGTTTAATTATGGTTCTAGCAAGTAGATCCTTAAATAATTAATGTTACTTTGGGGGGGGGTTCCTCCCCTGGGGAAATTATTTGAACATGAAATAAGATCTGATGTTGAAAATGCAAAGATTTAGAAGTGTGAGCTATTCATATAATTTATTTTTTAAGCAGTGACTGGTGACAGGGACATCTCTTGGAGGCAAGACTCAGCTGGAAGGACTCAAAAGCACACCTGCAGGCTCTTGAGGAAGAATATTCATTTCTTTTGAATATTTAAATCAGCCCTTACCCTGCTTATAAGCAACTACTTATTGGCTTCATATATGAGATGTCTGGATTGCATACACCCCATAAAAGCAGATTCTAAAACTGAAACATTTTTCCCCAGTTGAAGCGCTTTTTCTTATTTAATTCAAATGTAACCAGGGATGGGTTTCTACCGGTTCTGTCCACCTCTGTAGAACCGTTAGCTCTGAAGAGCAGAAGACATAGAACCGGTTCTATGTCTTCTGATGTTTTTGCCCACCTGCCCACCCAGGCTCTTACCTGATTTTTATTTCCTGATTTTTCAACTTCAGCTGCCGAACAAGGCACAGCTGCAGTTAAAAAAGCAAGAAAAAGGGCTGTTTCAAAGGCTGCTTCTCTGCACGCAGCATGCTGATGATGATTTATAGGTACACGGCTGGCAGCATGCAGGGAAGCACATCATAAATCACCAAACCTCGTAAATCCAGAACCAGGAGTTAACCCTGTCATATCCCATCCCTGAATGTAACGCTAAATGTAACTTCATCTATAGGTTGTCAAAAATATTTTTTTCCAAACCAAATGGCCTTTAATTTTAATTACAAAATGGGGTTCTGATGAACTCTTCTGCTTTTTTTTTTTTCCTTTTGGCTCAAAGTAATGGTTTTTGAAAAAGAAAGGGCCAAGAAAAATCCTGGAAAACTGAGATACTAGAGAGTTTCTTTTTCCAGTTTTGTTTCTATTCCTGCCTCCAATCCAGCTGATACTTTGATGGCTTGTGTGTGGTCCTCCATTCTATGTTCTAAATAATTTTTGTGGTTATCTTGTGATTACCTGGGGATCGTGGGATTCCATCATGCTTATACTCACTATTGCCACCTATATTGATTCTGCATTTTAGTGGGTCATCTTTTAGCCCTTATTTCCTCTCCCTTTTTTTAATTTACAGATTAAGAACTCTCAGACTGGCAAGTTTTACTGAAAACACTAGAATTTTAATAAAAATTTCATCAATCCTTCAAAGAAAAAACCCAAATTGTATAAGTTTCAGGATTTAATTTTTTTGGAATGTACCATAAAAGAATGATTATTGTTGGCTTTAGAAAGTTGCATACAGATTAAAAGCTCGATGGACTTGATTTAAGATTTTGAAGTTCATTGAAAGGGTCCTCTCCTATGAGAAAATCCTCTATTTATATTCTGAATTGATTAAAAAAACATTGAAGATTATACACTAGAGGGCACTAGATGACGATTTTAAAAGAAATGTTTGATTTATGGAGAGAAATGAACTATTTAACTCTTACTGGTATCGTTTGGTAATACTGCAGGAATTGCTATGTTTGAAATACAAAGGGACTTGATAAAGATGGAAAAGGATTTTGAGAGGAGAGAAAAAGAGAGTAATGAGAAAGCAGATGCTAGAACTTTCTTTGAGGATTTTAAAGACTGTTGGAGAAAGAAAAAAGAATACAAAATTGGTTTATTTGATCAAGATTAAAATAATGGGTTGTTTTTGTGTGTGGCATAATTAAAAGAATGCACAACAACATACAAGGAAGGAATGAACCTTTCTGAATACTTTTATCTCCATATCACATGTCAGGATAACTCCTAATGCCTTATACACTGTATAACTTTCTGGTTTCAGCAGAATTCTCCATGCCTATAGGTATATTTACCTCTGCAGACCTTGAGACTTAGGCAAGTAGGGAAGCTATAATGTCATAATATATAAAGATACTAAAGAAAAATGTCTAGTTCTTGCTCATTTATAGACATTGATAGGTTATTAATGCCAGGCAAGATTTATTGGACAAGATTATTATAGTGTATCAAGAGGTGGGTTTCAGTTTAATTACATCTCCATGATGGCGGTGCCCAACTAGGAAGGTGAAGCTCTAGCTCCTGGAGCACTATCTCACTATAAAGCCACTGTCTGCACCAGAAATCACCTTTAAAACTGCCGCCTGCATCAGAAATCACCTTCAAAGCTACCGTCTGCTCCAGTAACCGTGAATAAACCAGAGCCCAAAAAACGCTGGATTCCGAAGCCGTGGAGCCTTAATCACGCTGGCAGAATTCCTTCTTACCAATCCGGAGTCCTCCTCGCCTTCCACAGAGAAGCTCTTTCCATCGAGCCCTATTAACCACACCGGTGGAGCTCTTGAACTGGATCACTTGGAGCCAATGGAGCGCAAACAATGTACCTTCATTTAAATCCCCCACACAGCTGATCTAAGTATCTTCCATGCCAGACAACGTGTCTCCATTATTATCCCCCACACAATTTCTCCGGAGCCACATCAGACAGCTGGCAGGGAGAAACAAGGAGGGAGGATAGAGAGACCAAGTCTTTAAGGAGTTTTTCAGTCCTTTCTTGATCAGAGTCAGCTGCATGTATTGCTCTTATCTCAGCGTGTTCAAAACCTACAGTTTTTACAACGAGTGACCCCAGCAGATCAGATAACAGCAGCAATAAATCAAAGCAAGGTTATAAGTAATCAGATTGCCCGAATCCTCTCCCTGAATTATTCTCTCTGAGCCACAACTTTTTTTTTATTCAAAGAGAAGGGCCAGAGATCCCCTTCAGCATCTTTGCATCTTTACTATCTCAAAAACTCAATCTACAAAACAAGAAAGAGAGTGTAAACCTTTGCTCACTGATTTTTTCAAAGAGGAAAGAGGAAAACAAGCTTGAGTAGGACTTGAAGTTTCCTCTGTTCATGTTTTTAAAACGTTTGATAAGAAAGAAACTGCTGTTTCTCCAGCCCAGGAAAAAGAGGCCTCCTGCCAGTTTATTCGGCGTTATAAACCTATTCTCGGATATCAGCAACAGCTAGCAAAGTAATAACCTTTTACTTGCTTACTCTCAATATTACTTCATGCTTTTCTTTTTAAAAAAAACCTTTTTGTTTTTGAAGACAAACATAGACAAACAAACATAAAAACATCAAGGCCATTTTCTATGTATATATATAAATATATATATATATATATATATATATATAATATATATATATATAATAATATATATATATATATACATACATACATACAATGTGTCGTTGGTATAAAATTAGTTTTGTGCTTCCACTTCGTAGTCTTCAATTACAATTACATGTATATATTCTCATATTGTCAATCACATATTTCCTAAAATACATTAATATTATTATTAATCAATCATTTTGACTACACTATTATTCATTCATTTTTTACAGGATAATCCATATTTTATTTAATTTGTTTGTGAAAGTTCATATTATCATCTCAGACCTATCCTACAATCATTTTGGTAGATGATAATATAAAAAATTACATTTTTATATATTCATTATGTTCAAGAATCTACATATTTCATTACCATGTTTTATTGTCTAACCATTGAGTAGAATGGAGTCCCAAATTTTATAAAATTGTTTATCATCTTCTTCTCTGATTTCAAAATATCAATCTACTCATATTCAGCACATTCCAATATTTTCTTAATAATTTCCTCCTGTGATGGTATTTTCTCATTTTTCCCAGTTTTTGGCAAATGCAATCCTAACTGCTGTTAATACATTTAGCAATGAGGTATTTCAATTCTTTACTATATATTTCAGGTAAAATTCCCAATAAAAATATCTCTGGTTTCAAGTCTATATGCTTTTTTGTTCATTTTTTTCCAACCATGTGTGCGATTTTAGACCAATATTTTTTTGCATCGCGCACATTAGCATTACCCACATATGGTAATATGAGCTAGGTACTTGATGACATTTTCCAACATTTTTCAAATTTGTTCTTTAACATTCTTGCTATTCTGTTGGGGGAAAATACCACCTGTAAAAACATGTGTACAAATTTCTTTATATGCTGTTGAACAATGTCATTTTATAATTTTGGAGACCAACAATTTTTCCCATTCTCTAGATTCAGTCCCATATCCAAAATTTCTTCCGCCCAAGCAATCATTGTTTCTTTAGACTTGTTCTTCTTCCCAGTTTAATTTTCTAAATCAATACCATACAATTTTTTAATCACACTTTTCAATCAGTACAATCGTCAAAATCTTATTAAAATAGTCAATTTTATCATAGAGAATCTATCTGTTTTTAGGATTTTTATCATACGCATTGAATGTATTTGCGCCAATTTGAAATACACATTTCATCTTTATACCTTGTTCTTCTAATTTTTGTACAGATTTAAAGTTCACCCTTTTCATTCATATTTCACCAATATCTAACTGTTTTGTTTCTGTTTGTATATTATAGGATAGGAAAAAAAGTGCTTCAATATTCGAGAGCCCAGACTGGAATTTTCAAATAACATCTGCTCTTTAGTCCTTTCTCCCAGTTTACCCAGAGACCTCCCGTATTATGTCTTCTAAAATACCCCTGCTGTTTTAGTTCTTTATATCATCTCTGTTCTTGCCATGTTGAACATTAACCTTCTGGAATCAGCCATCTTAATAATTCACCGTCTTTTTTAAAGTAGAATTTTACGTCAGGATTGGCGCATTCTCTTTCTCAATCTCTCACTCTTCTGGGCAACTTGTTTAGGACCACGAATCTCCTTCATCTTTATATTTCAATTGTTTTCTCTCTTCCACCTGTAATATTTGTTGTTTTAATGCTTTTCTTTGCAAATCTGACTGTGAACTCTTCTTCGGGTAAGCTATTTCTGCATTCACATCTTGTAAGACTCAAAAAACCGTCATCATATTCCATCCATCATCCTTTTCTTTTGGTTATTTCCAGAGCTTCGCCAATATTTCTATTTCATTATCTCAAGCTAAGTTTTGTTCCCCTTTTCTTCCTCTATGTTTGAAATCTGGAATAAAAATTTCTAATCTAATCCATATCCCATCTCAGGCATCCCACTTTTATCTTTATTCAACCACTGTTGAATCTGTCATAAATATCTGTCCAAATCTTCTTATTTCTTTGTTTATCTTCAATTTTTTTAAAATTTCCTCATCATACTTCATCATCGTTTGTTGAATATTTATCTCACCTATTATTTCCATCAGTTTTTTCCTATCTCCTTTCAATATTCTCTGTTTTTGCTTGTATTGCTTTGAATCCTTGGCATTATCATCTGCAATGTCACTTTTTCCTGTTCTTTTCTTTGGCTTTAACCAATCATCTGTATTTGAGCGTTGTCCTCCAGATGTGGAAGAGGAAGAAGTAAGAAATTGAAGAACCCAGCCATTGTTCAGTTTCACTGCCTCATTTCATTCAAAATCTTCATGTTCTTCTAGACCTTAATATCCATAGCCTGAAATAGTCAATTGTAAATCCAAAGTAAAAATAGTGGGAAAAAAAGAAACAGATAGAAAAAAAAACCGAGCTTTCTTTCATGAATTCTTGTGTACCTTAATCTAATCGATTAGGTTAAATAGCAGTAAAACGCTAATAAAAAAGGAGAAAAAAACATAAATCAGGAGAAAGGAAACATTGATTAAATCTTGTAGAAAGGCAGTAAAAAATGAAAAAGTAAAAAAACTAAAAAGAAAAAGAAATTTCTTCCAGGTTCTTCCAACACCCTTAATGCAATTAAAAAGTCTCAGGTATGAAAAGTATAACAAAAAAAAAAGGAAGCCACCATTAAAAAAAACAAAACCAATATGAAGGGCTAGATATAAAAAATGCAGGAGGGGAGGAAAGAGCAAAAGAACAAAGCCTACTCCCTTAACAAAAAGAAGAAAAACATTAATGCTAGACTTTTCCTTTAATAAAATGCAAAAGTAAAAATTAGCTCCAAAAGCAAAAAGAAGACAAAAGCAAGTTCCAAAAGTCCAGAGAATCCAAATAAACTATTACAAATAATAAGCTGATAAGGAGGGGTGAGAGAAAAACCCAACTTAAATAAGAGAGAAAAAGAACACACTGCACCTATTTAGTTATCCAAGGCTTTTGTTAATTTTTATAGCTCTCTTTTTCTAGAATCTTTATCATCCTTTTTTCTGTATACTTCAACACCAGACTCCAGCACTGATAGAAACCAGAAGAGCAACCTGCAATAACACTCTCCCATGCTCTTCCCTCTAATCTTGATCAAGACAGGCTCAGTCTTGAAAAGAAGTCCTGAAATTATTTGCTCAGCTTTGTCTGCGTTGAAAGAGAAAAAAAGAGATCAATATTTCTAAACAGCCTCTATGTTGGCAGTGTGACAAATGTTTCCTCTGTTATTCACTATTCCCCTCCTTTTTCCAAAACAATTATTAATAAAAAAAATAATTAAAAGGAGAAAAAGGATTTACAAAAAAAAAAGGCCTAAAAGGGGATCTCTAGCCTAAAATATATAAAAGACAAAAAGGAGAGAGCCAACAAAAATGAAAAATAAGATTAGAAAAAAAGACCAGTCCCAGTTTCAAAGTAAAAAATCTTGATACAAAGAGTCCAGCAAAAAGAAAAAAAGAAAAAATTAATTTGATCTTCCCATTTAAAATATTGCTGTTAATGTTTAGCTTCTGTCCTGAGATTTTACAGATTCTTCTTTTTTCCTTAGGGTGTCCGTTTTAAATCTTAAAGTTAAACGAAAAAAAAAAACAACCTTTTCCTCACCAAAACCAGCACACTTTCCTCTTTCTATCTCTCCGTTTCGGAGCGTATTCCCAACTTTCAGCAGCTTTAATATGGGCTCCTCTTTTGGCTGGCTGGCAAAATAGAGCTTCTCTCTAGATCTTACCAGCAGGGACTGTTGTGGCAAATCCCTGGGATCTTACAGGATGCGCCTGCATTTACATTTCACCATCTCTTTGGGAATGGGGTTTAGATCATGTTTGGACTGTCCAGGAGCAAAGATAGGTCGGTCAGCATCCTCAAACTCCAAGATTGAAATGCCGTATCATCCGACGCCGACAGCTCCGCCCTCACCCTACTTCATTACTTTATCTCAAACTTATAACTTTCTACCCTCAAGACCTATAGTCAAAGATTAGTTAATTGGAGTCTCAAATCAAATTTCCTTAAAATAATTAATTTTTTATCAAATGCTTATTGATTTATTGTTTATTTTTGATTAGTGTGAATTGAGTGTTTGTGCATATAGTGTGATGACTGAATATCTGATTAGTAAATCAAGTGATTTAGCCGAGATTTCATTGACCAGTGTTGTTTAGTGATACTGTAATTAATTAGGCTGTTGCTTAGCAAAATTATTTGATTAGAGTTGATTTTGAATATTGATTGATTGGTTTGATTTTTAGTAATAAGTATCCTTACTTTTGATTTGTTCTCTAACATATCAATTAGACATTTATTAATTACCAACATTCATCAAGTAACTGTTCTACCTATCACATTAACTAGCTAATTGTAATAGTTTAGTATTACTATTGCCATTGACCATGCCCAAGCCAAAAAGTCCAAACCAAAACAAAGGAAAAATATCTCTACAAAATGACCGTCCCAGACTCCTGCACGTTTCAGAGTCTTAAAACCATCAATGAAAGCAAAATTTACATCATGCCACCTATGCGCAATCAAGCCCACGCTGCATGCTTAAATCGCAAACAAAAGCCTCATGTGATTATGGTTAAAAAAATTCAGATTACATTCTTTTATCTATGTCCATCATGTTCTCCAAAGTTAAACAAACTGAGTTACCGCTACCTTGATAGAGTGGAAAAGCATAGAATCACTCAATTCACTCATAGGAAGAACGTCTTAGCAACACATTTTTGAAACAAACTATACAAGCAAAGCCTAATCCTCTCTTTGAAAAAAAAAATACAGCCACAGATAAGTAAATACTATCAGCTCAAAATCAAATCCGCCGCAACAACCACAACCATACCCATCAACTACAATCACAATTACAAACACAAAATAAACACACCAAAACCACAAGCCACCAAACAAATTACTATTCCCATCAAATAATTCCACAAATAATATCCCTTACTCATCAAAGACATCATGGAACGTGAACAGAAACATCCAAATGCCATCTTAATTTTGGTCTCAAAGAACCAACAAATCAAACAAATATCACCAACAGTTCACGATTAATCAGTAAGCAACTTCCAAATACAACAAACATCATCTCCTGAAGATTCATGAAATAACCAGAGATTCCTGGGTACAAATAGGTGAATGGCGCTGGTGGCCCCCAAGATTTTTGTAGAGTGTGGTTATGCAAAAAATGAGTCCAGCAAATGCATACTATTCATACAATAAATGCCATTGGCAAAAAACCAATCCCAACCACAAAAAAATTCGCTCAAAGACCCACTCCTATGAAACTTCACGCAGAACTCAAAAACCATTAGACAATGGAGAAAAGGACTTGTATCATATGATACCGATCTATTGCATCAAAAAAAAGTCACACAACCCCACAACTCAACATTCAACCCCACCCCATCAATCCACACCACCAAAACTAGGCATGCAACCCTAACTACCTTCTTATTCCAACCCACAACTGGCCCTGTTAAATCCAAGCTACTCAATGCAAGAAGCTTGTAAATAAAATACTGAAATTTCTCCTCTTACTAAATACAGCTAATTCAACATATATTTGTCAGTGAACCATGGCCTCAACACATCTCTCGCTGAACTCCATTACCTCAGGTAAAGAGACTTATCATGTTACTGATCAGAATCATGAAATCCATAGAAGAGTGGTGTTGCTATCTCCTATTAAAAATCCCTACATCATAAAAAACATCCAAGTTACCCAGGAGCCTTGCTCTTCCTGTAGGCCATCATCTGTGAACTGCTCCTTAAATAATCTCACATTTTCGATTGTAACTATTGATACAGAGCCCTGATTATGACACTGAACATGCAAACAAGCTAAAATACACTACTAACATGAGCAGCACCCTGGCCCACACGCTTTTATCTTTCTTGTTGGACTTCAATCTACCTCATATTAACTGGACTTTTAACAATATACACACTGAACCTACACATCAACCTTCTACAATTGCAGTAACAAATATCTGGACTCAGAACCAACTAGTAACAACAACTGCCTTGATAGACTTACAACGCCTTGATCTCTGCCTTAACAGCTTGCAACAGTTGAATATTCATCTTTATGGAATACAATTAAAGAACCCTTTTCCAACAGTGACCACAATAATGATTGGCTTTTGTTTCAAACATAAATCCACACAAAAAATCATCACAATGATGGAATTTCCCCAATTTTAACTTCAAAAAAGGCAACTATTAATCTTTATAAACAACAATTTCTTTATCCCTTGATTGGCAAGTTTCTAGTCACTGGATGCAAATACTGTAGAAGACCATTGCAACATATTTTTACTGAAGTCAAAAGAAGTCAATCTAAACTCATATGTTCCCATTAACAACTCCCAAAACCAGAGACAAAAACAAATACCCAAAACAATAAGTAATCTTTAATCAAAAAGAGATACACTTTGGCCAAGAAAAACAAATCCTGGTCACGGTTTGCCCACACTTCAAAAAGCCAGTGACAAAAAATTTATGCACAAAAGATAAAAACTGAATACACCCAATTAACATAAACAAGAAGAAAACCTTCTATACACAACCCAATTCCACCCATGCTTTCACAATTTTGTAAAACAAACAAACTAAAAAGATTCAAGGTCATTCCCACCCCGAAAGGACCTAATGTAAAGACTAGCAATGACGAATGATTCAAAGCCAACCTCTTTAACACAATTCTTGGGCTACAGTATTTTGTAAACAGAATGGATTCATGCCCAGTATTTCCTAGTTGAACCACAGTCACAATAAATATATACAGCTGATTTAAGAAGATAATGTTGACAAAAGCAACTATGCAATTTAAAAAACCATGCTTAATCTATTGGACCAGACGTAATATGTGCCTACTTCTTTAAAAAAGCTATCCACTGCCATAGCTGAACCTCTAAACATAATCTTTTGAAAAAATCTTTCAGGACCAGCTCCTTGCAGAAACTATGGTCACAAGACCGGTTCATCCCCATCTCAAAAAAGGGAAGACTCAGCCTAGTTTGAAAATTACAGACCAATCTTCTTATGCTGAGTCACCTGTAAAGTCCAATTGGATCAATTATTAACCAATCCATCATCCTCCACTTTAGAAATAAATAACCTACTGTCCTAATAAACATTAGGTTTCAGGAAAAACTATCCTGTAAATCTGCAACTCTTTACAACTGCAAAAACATATGGACTACACAACTTGATCAGGGCAAAGCAATAGACGCAATCTTACATAGACTTCTGTAAAGCCTTTGATTCAGTGAATACACGACAAAACTACTGCTAAACTAAAATCTTTGAATACTCTGGACGCTGCATTAACTGGATAGAAGCATTCCGTCAACAGACAAATGGTCAAAATTGGGGAGTGTCCTATCAATTCTTCACCTGTCAACAGTGGTGTTCCCCCAAGGCAGTGTTCTAGGGCAACTCTCTTTCATCACTCTACATAAATGACCCTCTGTGATCATAATCAAGAGCCAACTGCATTCTGGTTCACTGATTGATTCTATTCAACACACAGACAATACTGCTACCCTCAAAAAAGACACCTTGACCATGTATTCAAATAGTAAACAATGGCAAGCTTCAAATCTTAACAAATAAATGCTCTGTCCTACATATTGCGCAAAAAAAAAAAATCAGAAAGATAAAATACAGGCTGAATAGTCAACGACCTTGCTGATGATCCAAACTCTGTCAAGGATCTTGGAGTACTCATCTCAAAAATGACCTAAGTGCTAGAGCCTTACTGTAACTACATAGCAAAGGCATATTAAGAAGTTTTAACCTAATCTATACATAGCTTTTTCTTCATGTAATATTACACAAATAACTAGAGCATACCAAACATTTGCTGGACCAATACTTGAATACAGGCTATCAGTCTGGAACGCCACAACTATGTATCTTGAATATTATTAACACAGTGAGAAATGTCCAGAAATATTTTACCAATTCTTACTCCAATCCTCTACTCTCTACTTTATTGCCACCGGAGCACTCGAAAGTCCTAGACCTAGAAAACCAGAACTAGGACCGCCTTCGGTCGTATCTAAATAGTAGTATTAAAATTCATACATTGCAATTGTCCTACCCTGTCAATGAATACATTCAGCTTCAACCATAACCAACACAAGGGCAAACAATAGGATACAAACTCAAGTTAACCAGCACCACACTTAGATGCAGGAAATAGACTTTCAGCAACAGAGTGGTACAATGTCCTGGAACACTCTATCTGATTCTGTGTTTTTTTCCCCAACTCCAAAAACTTTAACCTCAGACTGTCTTATTTATTGAGAACCTTCAAACCTTTTCTAAAGACGCGTCTGTAGGGGGCGTGCATAGCCACCACCAACGGCGTGCCTACCATCGCATCCCTGTCCTATTGTTTCTTTTATTTTTTATTTTTCTTATATGTATTCATGTATTCATAACTATGTTTTTATTTATATCTATTATCTTGTAAGCAATTGACAAAATAAATAAATCTCTGAACCCAGTTATTGGGTTGCAATCTGTAGTTCATGCTTAGCTTTTTTGTGAGAACTAAACTATGTCATTGTAACTTTGTATGGTTGTTGAACAAATGAAGAAATTTTGTAACTTCAATGGTTGTTGAATTTACTGATGAATGGTCAATAAGCCAGACTATCTGCAGAAGCAGAGCTTTTCCTCCTGCTGTTAAAATCTCTGCAATATTTGATGATGAACTGATAGTATGATGCTAATTTTGCAAGAAAATGTTTTCCACACACTGCAACCTTGGCTCCTGATTCCTGTGACTGTAGGAGAGAGAGAATTCTGAACAAAACCAACAAATGGGTACCAAGAAAAAAATAATAAAAGCCTAGGAGTCAAGGGATACAACACTATAGATGCTTTGAATCACCATGGTGGGGTGAAGGAAAAGTTCTGGCCAACACAACACAGTATACACTGGTAAACACAACATACTGGTAAACACAATCTCCAAAGGCTCAGTGAAGCTGCAGTATTGCAACACAAACACCAGCTTTGCTTTGTTTTCAGCAATAGGAAAAATAGAAAAAATAGCTCTTGAAGTCAGCTAATGTTGTGTAACTGGTCAATAGTGGACCTCATCTCAAACTGGTGTGAAGCTTTTATATGGAGATGCCCTTTGACTCCTATTACTAGCCTGCAGAAACTTTAGCCAAGATTTTGAGACCTACTTGATTAAATGCAAATAAAGCAAATGCTTTGTGGAAATAATCTCTGATTTGGATAGAAGATGGAGACTTATAAAACCTGACTAATCTGTGCTTTCAGTAACAGGAATCCCTATATTAGAATAAGGTTGTCTTGTATTTCACAATATGTTCAACTAGAGTAGGATTTCTTAGAATAGCTTGACCAGGAATTTATGGATTTTGCATTTGTACACATGAACATTCCAAAATAAAAGAAATGCTAGTGCTAAATTAGGATTTAGTTATTCACTAAATCCTTAGGATTTAGTTGTTGACTTAGATCATCATTTCAGAGATGTTTCCTTACCTAAATAGAAAAACATATTAACCATGGGTGAAAAAAAAGTGGGGAGATCAAGAATGACTTCCAAATTCTGTGGACTTCTCCATTGAGTATCCTTCTGGGAAGCTGTCAGGAAGCATTAGAAATCCTCCCTCCCTCCCAATTCTATGCTGTTCTTGAGGATTGATGAAATAAATGTGAACATATTTGGCTTGCTGGTTAGAGTTGTATATTATATCATTGTACCTGTTATAATGATGTTGAATAATTACAGAAGGATTCCATCTATTCCTTATTGGAAGAATTTCTTTGGTCCCCAAAGTACATCATTGGAAAAAGTAATTGTATTGTCTGATGTTCTTCCTGAACTATTTGCAGTAGGTTCATCATTGCTGTATAAATTGAGAAGTTCATTAGATAGTGGTTGCAAATTGCTTATCCTGACCTTTTCCTTCATACAGGAGAAATTAGTGGCTCCTCCAGGGAATAGGAATGAATGACAATTGAGGGCAGATTTGGCCATTGCATCAACATCAGCAGAAATATTACATCATTGAAAATCATGCATTTGGCTTCACTCTTTCTCTATCAGAAGTCTTATGGAAGGTGGGAATTGTGTTTAGAAACTCTCACAGTAATTAGTGTTTGCCACATATTCTCCAGTTGACTTTCCTTTTCTCCACCATCTTATCTCCTCATTCTGTACATTTCCTGGTGATTATAGAGACATGCAGTCCTTTTATCCTCACCTTTTTTCATATTTCCACATCCTTGTCATATCCAAACAGTTTGGTGTCATCTCTTGAGCGTGTTATTCCCCCCTTTCTTTCCATGTGGCATAATTATGCTAAAGATATTTTTGTTTTAATTTGTTTTTGTTTTTTTCACAATATTGTATGTTGCTGCTCTCACCTCAGAACACTTTAGAATCCTTGTGGGCTTCTCCATTAAGTCGTAGGGAGCAGTCAGAGACAGTTTAAAAATAGGATCACATAACCACTTGTGGGGCTAAGGCAAGACCAATCTACCTGATTTTCATTCATCAAAATGGGCATTGGTCTACACTCAGTTTTAGAGTAGGAAGCAGTGGAAGTATGAAACAAGATAGCCAAGGACTAAGGTATAGTGGCTAATATATTTGACCGATACCAGAAAAATCCAGTTTCTACTCCATCTGCAGCCACAGCAGCTCACTTGGTGGCTTTCAATTTATCTTACAGGTTGTTGTAAGGAAATATAGAAAGATGCAGCACAATGTATGTGCCTTGAGTTTCTAAACACAGATGAGATAAAGATACACAAACATGTTCATGTGTCAGAAAAGGGGCATATAAAGCAATAAAAATATCCAGGTCTTTTCTTCATGTACCTTAAATTTGTAGCTTCTTTAAATGCACAACGCGGGGAGCAAGGTATTGCGAGACTGACAGGGAAACTGTCATGGAATGTTCCAAATGACCATCATAGGACTGTAGCAGCAGCCTCTGCCAAAAAATGCAAATTTATTACTTGGTTCACTGAGAGTGACCCTATGCAGGTAGTCCTTGACTTACGACCACAATTGAACCCAAAATTTCTGTTGCTAAATGAGACAATTGCTAAGTCAGTTTTGCGCCATTTTATGAATTTTCCTGCCACAGTTTTTCAGTGAATCACTGCAGTTGTAAGTTAATAACATGGTTATTAAGTGAATCTGGCTTCCCCGTTGACAGAAGGTTGCCAAAGGGGATTGCATGAACCTGGGACACTGCAATCATCATAAATACGAGTCAGTTGCCAAGCATCCAAATTTTGATCACATGATCATGAGAATTCTGCGATGGTCGTAAATGTGGGAAATGGACATGAATCTTTTTTTTTTCATTGCCTTAAGTCTGAACAGCCACTAAACAAATGGTTGTAAGTCAAGGACCACTGATACTGATTCGCTCAGGAAAAAACTATCCTGTGTTATCTTGAGTTTACTTTCAGCTGTGAGTGTATGCTTGGAAGATAACTTCTCCTCAGTTGAACAGAAACATGAAATGTGCTCTCTCCATGACCAATTTCTAACCAGACTCTGTTTCAATTTTTTGGAATTTACCTGTCTTTCTTTCTAGGTGACAAGCAACAAAGACTAAAGATGTTATTATCTTACCTTGCCCTTGAAATAAGAATGAAATGCTACTTGAGCATCAGAACACGTAAGGATGCCCTAAGTGTCTCTAATAAGTAGAGAGATAATAATAGTAAGCCAGAGATAAGATGAAAACCATGTTCTGGGAAAAAGGCATTGCTAGGGTATTTTTGAGCCAGGCTTAGTTGCATGGAGAGAAAGCCCTAAGCCTTAGTTTAAATGCAAACCTCCTCCACACAAACGTTCTTTCAGCGAGAGGTCTTTGAAATGCCCAAGGGTGGGGTACTACATAGAAATCAGGTGCCAACCAGTGGAAGTAAAAAATGAGGCCACTATAACCTTGGGTGATATATAAAGGGGAATCATCAGCATTCCACTCAATGGCAGCAGGTTTATCACACTGAGGAATATCAAGGATGTTAAATCTTTTTAAGCCAAAAGAGGAGGAGATAGTTTCTTATATAAAGCAACAACAAAGGAGAGGCATTTGTCTTAATTTTGTTAGAATTTTTTTGTATGTTATCCATTACTGCCATCTAGTGGAAAGAAGAAACACTACCAGATAAATTGGCGGTTTCCAGAGAAGCGGTTTTATTAGTCTGTTAGGGCAAAAATACCGAGCAGTGATATATTTGCATTAAATATAAACAAATGTATGCTAGCATTCATGAGTGAACCTACACGATGCACTTAGTGAGTGGATGAAATATTATCCATGGAAAATAAGATATGTATACAACAGTGGCAGAGAACGAATTATTAAAGGCATGTCCACATTTACTGCTTAAGCTACTTCTGCTGGCAGGACTTTAATCTTGTTTAAGAAAATCCTTTATGAATTGGCTTTGGCTTGCAAGATACAAAGTCTGGCTTGCAGGCTACTATAGTCTCCTGTTGGACAACTCTTCTGCTTCTCTATCACTTTTCTGTATAAAAAAAAACAATGATCTTTGTAGGTAGGTCTTTTTGCACAAACATACTTTTATATATGGGTAAATCTTCTCAAATGTATTCACATGCATACATGTATACTTAGCTAATTAAATTTATATTTACAAGGTTAAAGCATCAAAACTAGAAATCTTTCACACCAGTCCTGCCATCACCACCACCCCCAAAACAAAAACAATAACCACCCAGCCCATAGATTATTTGGGCAATCTGGAAGCTGAGGGTGGAAGGTTTTTACCTCAAATGACTGGAAAATTACTGAGATGTTGAGGCTGCATTAATATAAATAATAAAGAAAATTGAAGACCGGGAAGCTTGGAAGGAAAAGCAGTAATTAAGAGTTTAAAAAGTGCATTTTAAACCAGCACCACTTAGATTACAAAGCAGAATTTGGTTGATAAATGTCTGGATAAGGCAGAGGTTTAAAAGATACTGGAGCTATGGGAAGAATGAGAAGCTAATGTTAAGCATTGGCTTGGTTGAAGAGATGCTCTTTCTTCTGCACAGTGAACTTCCCTGAGATGCTGCTGCAGCGAAGTGCTCTACTTCAAATGGATAGGAGCACCCTAGCCAACATATGGAAGCAAAATGTATTTTGGAACATGGAGATTGCTTTCAGAAAGATTGCAGGATCAGTTAGAGGATAATTTCTATTCCTGACCACAAGGTAAGATGTAAGTCTGGATTTACCACAAATACGGACTGTAAACAGTGATAATTATTTAAAAATAGTGAGTATTCACAAAACGTTTGTTAGAACCTGAAAACAAAAACCTTGCAATTTTAGGCTGATTAACAGCCTAATGACTCAATATTTATTGAATCAGATAATTAGTCAAGTAATTATAGCAGCATTTAATGAATCCATGTAAACATACCGTATGCAGTTACCTGCTAACATTCTTGTCAC
Source organism: Laticauda laticaudata (assembly GCA_004320025.1). Classification (NCBI taxonomy): domain Eukaryota; kingdom Metazoa; phylum Chordata; class Lepidosauria; order Squamata; family Elapidae; genus Laticauda; species Laticauda laticaudata. The sequence continues at coordinate 19,822 of BHFT01072506.1, forward strand.
CATATTGTTCAGTCATAACCCATATGGACCTCAGGTTTAACATATATGGATATTTGTTGTTACTACTTTGAATATTGCTATGAAAGTAGACCTTAGATGAGGACATGATTGTGGTGATGCAACTATATGTCCCAGGTAGTCCTCTACTTATGACTGTAATTGAGCTGGCAACTCCAGTTATAAGTCACAACAGTTGTAAAGAAGGTCATCAAATTTTCCCTCTTTCTATTTTGTAACCCTGATCAATTTGACCTCTCTTTCTCAAGCTTAGCAACTGTAAGATATGTGGACCTCATCTCCCAGAATTCCTCAGTCAGCATACCTCTCATGGTCTCCTATTTGTTTCGTTCTTATATCTTTTGATAACTTTTCTCTTTAGTGGATAGAATTTGCTAAATGGAAAAAGGAGTGAAAACTGCAAAAAGAGGGCTTTTTTTGGCAGGGATCATTAGACATCCTTTTCTGGTAACTCCCTGAATTTCCGGACGATCCAAGAGATCTGTCAAGATTCAGAAGAGGGCAGTAATGTTCTGAAAGCCCATGTCACACTGCACCAATGGATGGAAAGAGGATGTAAAACGGAGAGAAACACTTGCCATCCGTTGATTAAGATTGAACGCGATCAATCCGTTTTGTACTCACGTGCTCCTATTTTTCATCCTCATCTATCCATTCAGCATTCGTTCGACTCAGGTTCCATCCGCTCAAGAAGGTTTTTGAGGCTACTCAAACTTTTTGACGGCGGAAATGTTCCAATGGTGTCTTCTTGCATCCGCAACGCATACGGGGGACATCCGTTCTAACTCCGTCGTCATCCGTTACGTGTCCGCTATATATCGCTAGGCATCCCTGCGCATCCACACAACTCAAATCTGCTTCGCAACGGAAAACGGACACAGGAAGGAAGCGGAGGACGCGCAGCGTTAGTAGCACGGACGGAGAAAGGATGAAGCGGATGCAGCTCGCAATACAAAGATTTAAAAATGAAAAAATGTTCACAGAGGGGACCTATCTTGGATATTTAGGATGTCTGCAGGATGCCTAGAGGATGCAAAAGGACACCTAGTGGAAAACCTATATTGCCTATAAAAGGGGAAGCAACTCACACTGGATCTCACTTTCAGACCAGCAGCCCTGCTGTAACACCTGCAGCTTCAATCTGCCTCTTGCTCTTCCACAGCATCCAGTCATTAGCAACCATGGATCGTCAACAACACTCCTTTTGGTAAGCCACCATCATTCTGCAACAGTGCGGAAGCCCATCTACACGGCTCTTTAACTTGTTCTAACGCAGGAAGGAGGCGTCCAAGAAAGTGGTGTGGGTCGAAGGATGGATCGGGAAGAAGAGCAGAGTATGGACTGTACAACAAGCTGATGGTGGAAGTTGAGAACGAAGACCCTCGTGCATTCCAGAACTTCATGAGGATGCCTCCAGCCATTTTGACGGAAGTTGTGCAGTCGGCTGAGAAGGTTGGACCAAGACAAACACCAACTGGACCAGCCTGCACCCTGGCTCAAGGTGGCACTGCACTCTGCACCACCTGGCTCAGGGACCATGTACAGGAGCATGCCAGTAACGGCTGGAGGGTGCCACACAACACCATCAGCATTGTGGTCCAGAGAAGTGGTGCAGGCCATCATCAAAGGTACCTGGAGGAGCTCTCCAGTGCCTCCATTGAAGAAGGCTGGAAGAAAAGTTTGCAGAGCAGTGGTTCAAGAAGTGGAACTTTTCATCACACCATTGGAGCCATAGATGGGAAGCACGTGCCTGCAAAGCTCCAGCTAGTCGGGGGTCCTTTATTTCAACTACAAGGGCTTCTTCAGCATCATCCTCTTCGCCCATGTTCGTTGCTGACTACAAGTTCATGCGCATCAAAATGCTTCAGGCAACAGTTCCAGCTTCAGATGCCCAGGTAATAAAAACACCAGTGACCTCAAGGAAGGGCTGGAACGCCACCTCATCATGGGGCTTTTCCAGATCCAGACCCTTCCCCATCAACACGCAAGATGTGCCCTACTTTCTCGTGTGGATGACGCCTTTCCTGCAGAACCTACCTCATGAGTACAACTTCCAGACTCCCACCTGTGAATGAGAGGATCTTCAACTACAGGCTGTCCAGGGCATAGGGGGGTGTGGAGAACGCCTTTGCATCCTGGGCCAAAAGGTTTCCAGGTCACTTCTCACCACATGCAGCATCGCCAGAGACCCGTGAGAGGATCGTGGAAGCTTGCTGATCCTCCAACAATCTCATCGCACATTCCACTACCCATGTTGCAGGAAAGGCTCGTGGACCTCCAACAAAGGCAATGGGGACATGCAGCCTGGGAATGAGCAGGGTGAAACCTGATCTAGACACTAAGATGTGCAAGGCCCCAACAGAGCTGAACGTGAAGGAAAGAAGCAGCGGCAACCTCCTGAGACCTGGTGTAACTCCCCGCTGGAGCAGTGGGTGGCAAGACAGGATGATAGATTGATTAATGGTGCTTCCTTCAGCCTATCTCTCAACACTGATGAGATTGGGCCATGTGTGTTGGTGGACCTACATGCACAGGACATTTAATAAAGAGTTGTGTTATGTTTGACATGTTGTGATGATTAATTACATTATTATTGATAATAACGGGCCATAGGTGTGGCACGCTGCGGAGGGTGGTCCATACAGTCCACTGTGCTTGCACGGAGTTTATCTATCCACAAGCTATTACCATGTCACAGTTCCTGCCCATTCCACAGGTATCCTGCCATCCCACAGCTATTACTCATCCAAGGTATCTGGCCCATCCCCTGCTATCGCTTACCATCCACAAGCATGCCAAAAAGCTTAACCATTTCTAAAAGTTTCCACAAGACTTTAATTGACAAAAATAAATTGAAAGCAAGTGTGTGAAAGCAAAGATAATCTTTATTAATAAAGCTGTAAAAGAAAAATGACCCTAGTCAAGTGTCCAAAGCAAAAATAAAGTAACAGGTTAGCCAACCAGTCTTGGCACCTCTTCTTGGTCACTCTGAGCGCGTGCCCAGTCTCAGGGATGAAGGTCCAGGTGCTGTGGAGGTGGCTGCTGCTGGAGTGCTGGTCTGAGGAGCCCACTGGGGTGGCTGGCCCCGAGAGGACAACAGGGGACGGTGTGTTGAGGACGCTCTCAGAGAGCTGGCTCAGCCCGTGATGTTGAGAGCCCGCTTCCTCCATGA
>BHFT01072508.1:0-13552 GCA_004320025.1 Laticauda laticaudata
CATGAGGTTGTCATGTATAGTGCACAGCATTGTATGCATGATCTTGATATTTAGTGTCACGCCTTGTGGACTATTGTCCTTTCTGAATCTAAGGGGCGGTGCTCATCTCTGTTACGAAGCCGAAGAGTCATGCTGCCCGAAGATGTCTCCGTGGTCTTGTGGCTGGCATAGCTAAATGCCGAAGGCGCATGGAACACTGTTTCCTTCCCACCAAAGGGGTCCCTATTTTTCTACTTGCATTTTTTCATGCCTTCGAACTGCTAGATTGGCAGAAGCTGCTGGGACAAGTAACTGGAGCTCATTCCATTACGTGGTGCTAGGGATTCGAACCGCCAAACTGCCGACCTGTCTCATCAACAAGCTCAGCGTCTTAGCTACAGAGCCACCACGTCCCTTAGTCCTTGACTTACAACATTTCATATCGTGGCCGTTCAAAGTTACAACTTATGACCATTTTTCACACATATGAGCGTTGCAGCTTCCACATGGTCACATGGTTTACATTTGGATGCTTGACAATTGACTCACATCTGCGACATTTGTAGTGTTCCGGAGTGATGTAATCCCCTTTTGCAAACTTCTGCTAAGCAAAGTCAACAGGGAAGCCAGATTCAACAGCCACATTACCAATTTAACAATGGCACAGATTCGCTTAACAAACATGGTGAGAAAAATTGTAAAATGGGGCAAAATTCCCTGAACAAATTTCTCACTTAGCAACATAAATTTTGGGCTCAATTGTGGTCATCAGTTGAGGACTACCTGTATTTGAGAGACGACCACAAAGAAGAGAGGGTCTACCTCTTCTCCAAAGCCCCAGAAGGCAGGACAAGAAGCAACAGATGGAAATTAATCAAGGAGAGAAGCAACCTGGAATTAAGGAGAAACTTCCTAACAGTGAGGACAATTAACCAGTGGAACAGCTTCCCACCAGAAGTTGTAAATGCTCCAACACTGAAAGTTTTAAAGAAGAGATTGGATAATCATTTGTCTGAAGTGGTGTAGGGTTTCCTGCCTAAACAGGGGGTTGGATTAGAAGACCTCCAAGGTCCCTTCCAACTCTATTAATCTGTATCTGTTTCCTAGTGTGATTTGATTGCTTATTAGTAACCTATGACCATCACTAAATGTTGTATCTTATGATTCTTGATGAATGTATTTTATTTTTTCTTTTAAATACACTGAGAGCAGATGCACCAAAGACAAATTCTTTGTGTGTCCAATCACACTTGGCCAATAGAGAATTCTCTTCTCTTCTCTTCACTTTTCTCTTCTCTTCTCTTCTCTTCTCTTCTCTTCTCTTCTCTTCTCCTTCTCTTCCATTCCATTCCATTCTATTTTATTGTCCATTTCTTTTCCAAAGCAGCAGAAGGCAGGAAAAGAAGCAATTGATGGAAGCTAATCAAGGACAGAAGCAACCTAGAACTAAGGAGAGACTTCCTGACAGTGAGAACAATGAACCAGTAGAACAACTTGCCACCAGAAGTTGTGGGCACTCCAACACTGGAAGTTTTTAAAAAGAGGTCAGCAAACCACTTGTCTGAGATGGTATAAGATCTCCTGCTTGAGCAGGGGTTGGACTAGAAGACCTCTAAGGCACCTTCCAACTGTGTTCTTCTGTTACTTGAAAGGCAGTCACAGAGAAGGGGGGAGCAACCTATCCTCCTTTTACAACCTTTCTTGCCTCCGTTGATAGGTGAATCCCTGCAGTTGTGAAGTTAGTAACATGGTGATTAAAAGCAAATGTGGCTTCCCTGTTTAATTTTGCTGGTCACAAAAAGGGATCAAGTGATCCTGGCACACTGCAATTGTCATAAATACAAGTCAGCTGACAAGCCTCTGAATCTTGATCACGGGACCAATGGTGGTAAGTGTGAAACACAGTCATTGGTCACTTTGTTCCATGCTGTAGTAACTAAATGAATGGTTGTAAGTTAAGGACTATCTGTAAAATTCTCATCCCTGTGGGGACTTGACTTCACCAGATGCCAGCAAATGCCACACATTCTGTCCTCTGCTATTCTTTCCACAGATAATAAGAGAATAATGCTAATTAGATTGCCTAATTGTAGGTAATTACCTCACAATGAGAACTTAATTATAAAAAAATGTTTTTTTCAAATGGGGGGAGGCTGGCCTCTATTTACTTTCTGCAATGTCTCAGGTGACCAATTTTCATATTGTAAATACTTTACACCTGCTTCTTTCTTTCTTCTTCCTTCCTTACCTTTCTTCTTTCTTTCGTTTTTTCCTCTCCTTTTTTAATAAAATAAACAAAAAAAATGAGCTAGCTCATTTAGGACAGAATGTGAAAATAGAAAACAAAGATGCTGCATTCTTATATTAGCAAAGGAGATGAAAAATACATCCTGGCTTATCTCAGGTTGTCATAATTGTATTTCTTAACTACTAAACAAGAGACTTATAAAAAAAAGACATCTCCCCCCCCCAAAAAAAAAACCAGCTAGTCCTTTTTCGTAATGAGTTTGCTAGTTTGCTAATTGTAAGAATCTTTGTTTCTATTATATAGGTAGTTCTTGATTTATGACCATAATTAAACCCAAACTTTTAGTTGCTAACAATAGAATTGAATAGAACAAAACGAAACAGAAGTAGAAATAACAGTGGAATAGAATAGATTAGAATAGAAGTAGAAATAAGAATGGAATACAAGTAGAAATAAGATTAAATTAAAATAGATCTGAAGTGTAAAAAAAATGATCCTAAGTCACTTTTTATCTGGTGCCCTTATAACTTTGAAAGGTCACTAAATGAACCATGTAAGTCAAGGACCTCCAGGGTGCATCAAAGGGGGATGACTACGTGCATTTATTTTATGAAGCTTCTTCTCCTGCAACTAGGGCAGACAAAACCTTTGCCAGACCAGTTCTCAAATACAGCTCGTCTGCCTGGAATCTGCACTGTATATTGGACATTCACACAATTGGGCAGGTTAAGAGGTTTTGTCTCAAGAAGAGTTCTCCGCACCTTTACTCACAGTAGAATTCCCTATGGCTCCAGGCTCAAAATTTTGGGCTTGGACAACCTGGAACTGCACTGCCTGCGGTCCAATCTAAGCACAGTACACAAAATTAGCCACCTATGGTTAGACTTAAGCGTAGCACACAAAATTATCTGCTACAATGTCCCACCAATCAATGACTACTTCAGCTTCAACCACAACAATATAAGAGCACACAACAGATACAAACTCAGTGTAAACCCCTTCAAACTTGATTGCAGAAAGTACGACTTCAGCAACAGAGTGGTCAGTGCCTGGAATGAACTACCTGACTCTGTTGTTACATCCTCTTAACGCCCAAAACTTTAACCTCAAACTATCCACTACTGCCTCACCCCTTTCCTAAGGGGTTTGTAAGGGGCGTGCATAAGTGCACTATCGTGCCTATGTCCCTGTTCTATTGTCCCCATTTATTCCTACCTATTTAAAAAATAAAAGGAAGGAAAGAAGGAAGGGGGAAGGAGGGAGAACAGGGAAGGAAGGAAGGAAGAAAGGAAGGGAGGGAAGGAAGGGAGAGAATACCCATTCTTAAGAGGTCTGTAGGGGCGTGCATAAGTGCACCAGCGTGCCAACCGTCCCTGTCCTATTGTCCCCATTTATTCGTACCTATTTCCCGTATTCTTACTCAAGTTTATACTTATACCTATTATCTTGTAAGTGACTGACAAATCAAATAAATAATTAAAATAAAATTCTATGCTACAATGCCTTGCTTGTCAGCTTCAACCATAATAATACACGGGCAAACAACCAATACAAACTCAAGGTAAACCAAACTCCAAACTCGACTGCAGAAAATCCGACTCCAGCCACAGAGTGGTCAATATCTGGAACTGCCGTCCTCGACTCCGTGGTTCCAGCCTCCACAACCCCTTGCAGCTTCAAACTCAAACTCCTTCCCGTGGACCTCACGCCATTCCTAAGAGGTCCTTAAAGGAGGCGTGCATAAGTGCACCAGCGTGCCTACCGTCCCTGTCTTACTGTCCCCATTTATCTGTATTTACTCCCTTTGTTCATGTTTACGTTCATACCTACATTTGTTATCTTGTACATGTTTGACAAACAAATCAAAATAAAATAAAAAATATTTGGCTGGCTGGAATTTGGCGTCTCCCCACACCTGCCACTCCAGATCTGGCAACGTGGCTGGATGCTTCTGATGAGGCTTAAAGAGGGGCAATGCGCTGGTGGCATGTTAATTGCACAGGCACCAAATGAGTTGAGAAGCACTCGAGGAGTCCTTTTGCATAAACAGTCCAAAAGGGACTTTCCCAATCTGGGCCTTAGCCCCCAACCCATCTGGGCTGGACACCCACCGGGATCCTCCAGCACCAAGAACACAGCCCATTTCCCATTTCAGCCTCCTGCTTTTTGCGTGACACCCACTGCCTCCGGGGAATCTCTGAGAAGGAATGAAATTTCCTTCGGCTTGGGACCGTAGTGAAAGCTGGGATTTCGGATAAAGCGATCCAGTGTTTTATCTAGAGGGGAGAGGAGGGGAGAAAGGGGAAGGGAGGGAGAAGGGAGGAGAGGAAAGGGGGAAGGAAAGGAGAGGGAAGTAGACTAGAGGGAAAGGAGAGGATAGAGGAGGAGGGAAGGAGAGGAGAGGGAGAGGGGAGTGGGAGGCGGAAGAGGGGAAGAGAGGAGGGGGAAAATGGGAGAAAAGAGAAAGAGGGAAAGAGGGGAGAGGGGAGGAAAGGGAGAAGGGAGAGGAGGGGGAAAATGGGAGAAAGAGGAGGAAAGGAGAGGAGAGAGAGAGAGGAAGAAGAAGGGAGGGGAGAAGGGAGACGAGGGGGAAAATTGGAGAGAGGAGAGGGAAGGAGGGGAGAGGAGACGGGGAGGAGATGAGAGGGAAGTAGAAGAGGGGGAGAGGGAAGGAGAGGAGAAGGAAAGAAGGGAAGGGGAGGAGGGGAGAGGGGAGGGGAAGGAGACGAGCAGGAGAAGGGAAAGGTGGGGAAAATGGGAGAAAGGGGAGGGGAAGGGAGGGAAAGAGAGGAGAGGGAGAAGGAAGGAGGGGTGAGGTGAGCAGAGAGAAGGGAAGAGATGAACCAAAGTGTGGGTCATACCAAGGGAAGCTCCTTGCGCATCAACAGAATATTCTGGCTGGAACAGGTGAGCCAAGCCAGGACCTTACCTGAGGCCGTCACAAATCCCGTTTGTGACCGGAGCCAAGGAGCCTCGTCCCACCAGGGCTTCCCCCGTCTGCCCGTCGTCCAAATTGCCAGCGTGGCCTTTAAACCTGCAAGGGAAACAAGAGCCTCTCCTCACCATATGCAGGCTCAAATATGGAAGAAGCTACGCTTGCTTTTATCCCGCCTTTTTCACTCCTTATTTTTGTTCAGAGGGGAAGCAACATTCAGAGTCTTTTGAAGTTACAAACACATTTCTCCGAGAGGAAACTCCACCAAATGCTTTGGAGGCAGGGGTAGTAGAGATCATTTTACTTCTAACTGTATCTTTCCCTGAGGCTGGGGAATGCTGGGAATCGAAGCCCTTGCAGCTTAAAGCTGATAGCCGGTTGTGCGCCCGTTGCGCCCTTTCCTGGGCCAACAATCCCTACTCACAGTCACTCATGCCCTAGTCCAGTGGTGCGAACCTTTTTGGTCCCCTGTGCCCAAATTTTTGCCTGCGCTTGCACGCTCGCGCTCGCGTGCCAGCAACCAGAAGGCAATGCACCCCCCCACGTCCCCTACGCATGCGCGCTCAATTCCACCCACCTACCTACCCCCCACCGCCCCCTTACCTGCACTGCATCTCACAGCTGATTTGTGGGCAGTTTGAGGCCTTTTTCGGCTTCCCAAAGGCTTGAGGAAGGCTTCTGCAGGCTTCTACAAGCTTTGTAGGCCGAAGTCTAGCCCCATTTCATCACTTCTTTTTCTGAAAATACCGGAAGTGATGAAACGGGGCTAGTTTTCGGCCTGCAAAGCTTGTAGAAGCCTACAGAAGCCTTCCTCAAGCCTTTGGGAGGTCGAAAAAGGCCTCAACCAGCCAAAAATCAGCTGTGAGGCACACACAGGCGCAGTAAGGTAATGATGCCTGCAGCTCACATGCTGACACAAATGGCTCTGCATGCCATCTGTGGCATACGTGCCATAGGTTCGCCATCACAGCCCTAGTCACTTCCTGTCTTGGCTATTGCAACGCGCTCTACATGGGGCTGCCCTTAAAAGAACATCCAGAAGCTCCGGTTGGTGCAAAATGCAGCGGCCCACATGGTTTTGTTCAGACCCCGATGTGCACACGTGTCACCTCTCCTACAGGAGCTGCATAAGTTGCCGATTTGCTTCCAGGTGCAATTCAGAATGCTGGTAGTCACCTTTAAAGCCCTTCATGATTTGGGACCAGGTTATCTGAGGGACCATCTCTTGCCGGTCACATCTATCCGACCCATCAGAGAGGCAGGGAATGCTGCAGGTCCCATCCCTGATGGAAATACACCTGGTGGGACCCAGAAGAAGGGCCTTCTCCGTGGTAGCTCCCTCGCTCTGAAACATCATTCCCCCAGAGATTACAATGGCTCCCACTCTAGTACTCTTCCGGATGGCCCTGAAGACCTGGTTTTGCCAGCAGGCCTGGGGATGGAGCGGAATGGAGCCCATCAAATGGCCAGTGTAGTCTGCTTTCATTGGGGGTGGAGAGGCAATTTTACTATATTAATTTATTTGATTTTATGAGTTTTATTGTTTTAAATTGTGGTTTTATACATAGTAAGCCGGCTTGAGTTGCCATGGAGAATAGGCGGCAATACAAATCTAATAAATAAAATAAAATAAAATAAAGTGCTCTTAAAATGTGAAAGGGCCCCACAGTCCTCCTCCTCTCCACAAAGCCTACTCCACAAAAGCACTGATGATGTTCCCTAGTTGGGTCATCAAACATCTTCAACAAAACCACCAAGCTTGAAGAGCACCAAGAACCCCACAGTCTTTCTCCTCTTCCCCTTTCTCGTATTATTGTTATCTAGTTGGGTCATGAAATGTCTCCAAGAAAACAATCAAGCTCAGAGAGCATCAAGGACCCCATAGTCCTGCTCCTCCTCCTCCTCCTCCTCTTCCTTTCTTTCTCCACTCCACACCAATTTCTCATCCCTCTTGCCAAGCATACCGATGATAATCCCGCCTGGATTGCCGGAGCTGCTCTTGCTGCTGGAGAAGTTTGGCCTCTTGCTCAGCTAACAAATTCTGCAGGCGTTCCTTCTCGATTTCCAGCTCAATTTTCTGGAGTAGCAGCTCTTTCCTTTTCTCCTCAGAGAAGTTGCGGCCGCAATCGGCTTCTTTCGACCCCGGGACTTTGCTGGCGTTCGGCCTCGGAAGGCACGGTGAGCTGAAATATTCCGAGGAGGATTCACCCGGGGGTCCCAAATAGTAGTCTCGAACCCGGCAACCGTCTGGGAAAGACTTGTGAGCCGAGTTTCTTAATTTTTGATGAAAGGGGCACCCAGGAAGAGAACAACCGTTCTTCCTCTTCTCCCCATCGGGGGTTCTTCCACGATGGGGAGTCAACGTCTGTGCGGCTGGAGATGCCCTGTGGTTGCATTGATGGTGCACCCCGTTTTCTAAAAGACCAGCATTCCTGGCCTCTGTTTGACATCCGGGGGGGCTGGCCTCCAGGACACCCCTATTCCTACCAGGTCGACTTGAAGGTTGAAGACTAGGGCTTCTACGAGTTAAGTTGTGGTTCTTATATAAAGTTTGTAGTCTAGCTACACCAAGGTAGGATCCATCCAGGTCTGAAGGTGGGATCAGCTGACAGTGACCTCTCTGGTTAGGCATCTGTTGATAAACAGGGGAGCAAAAAACCCACGTTCAGCTTCAACAATTTCAAATAGAAATAGAACAGAATGCAGAATAGCATAGCATAGCATCGCATAGCATAGCAAAGAAGAGCACAGAATAGAATAGAATAGAATAGAACAGAACAGAATTCTCCATTGGCCAAGTGTGATTGGACACACAAGGAATTTGTCTTTGGTGCATAGGCTTTCAGTGTACATAAAAAAAAAGATACATTCATCAAGAGCCAAGAATCATAAGGTACAACACTTATAATTATAGGGTGCAATAAGCCATCAAATCATACTAGGAAGCAGTCAATATAAATCGTAAGAATACAAGTGAGAAAGTTACAGTCATACAGTCACAAGTGGGAGGAGCTGGGTGATAAGGAGTGGATGAGAAGATTAACAGTAATAGTAGTGCAGAGTTTGTCATAGTTGAACAGTGTTGAGGGAATTATTTGTTTAGCAGAGTGATGGTATTCAGGGGAAAAGTGTCCTTGTGTCTAGTTGTTCTGGTGTGCAGTGCTGTATAATGTTGTTTTGGGGACAGGAGTTGAAACAGTTTATATCCGAGATGTGAAGGGTCTGTAGATATTTCTAGAGCCCTCTTTTTGATTCATGCAGTATTATAGAGGTCCTCGATGGAAGGCAGGTTGGTAGCCATTGTTTTTTTCTGCAGTCCTAATTACTCTCTGAAGTCTGTGTCTGTCCTGTTGGGTTGTAGAACCAATAGAAGTGTTCCAATTTTTTTAAAAAAACTTTTTATTATTTTTCTATTAATTACATTTACTACATACTTAATAAACATTGTGTTGTCTGGGTTTATTTAATTTGCTTAGCAATACGGTTTCTTAATCTCCACCCCCTTTTTTTTCCAACCACTGGTAAAATAAATTCCATGTTTGATAATTGTCAGATCCATATATCTGCCATTCTTCAATGGAAGAAGAGGAGTTGGGTTTTTTTGATACAAGTAATTCTTTTTGATTCAACCAGAATATTCTTTTATTTTTCTTATATGTATCCATGTATTCATCATAACTATGTTTTTACTTAAACCTATTATCTTGTAAGCAATTGACAAACCCAATAAAATAAATAAAAATAAATAAAAATATCATAACTCTTGTACTGAATCTGTATCGTTTCCTGGCGCCCCAGATGCCTGGAAATTTCTCACCTCTTGGAGAGATGGCAAGAGGAGAAGGGGCCATATAAATGCCAATTCCAAAAGAAACTTCCAGGGATCTTTCTCAAAGGTGAGGGAAAAATAACATGTTTTTTTCTGCGTATTGGCAAAATCTACATCTGACTAAGGGGAGAGGTTCTAACTCCCTTTATCTGAGCTACATGCCAGGAAGGATATCAGACCCTGCTTTGAATGTTGACTATAACAGATAATCAGAGTTGGAAGGGACCTTATAGGTCATCTCGTCCAACCCCGGGCCCAAGTGGGAGAGCCTATGCAGAGGTGGGATTCAATTTTTTTAACAACCGGTTCTGTGGGTGTGGCTTCGTTGCTGGGTGTGGCTTGGTCATGTGACCAGGTGAACATGGCTTGGTGGTCATGTTATTGGCCAACACAATATCACTCACATCAAGGCACACATCTCCTCACCTGGCCTCTCATGACTGTGGGGGTGCTTCAACAGTCATAAGTATGAAAAACGGTCATAAGTCACTTTTTTCAGTGCCATTGTAGCTTTGAGTGGTCACTCCACACAAGCAAAGTACCAGCAAAGGAGGGAAAAATAACTCCAGAGAAGTTTCTGAGACAGGAAGTCTCGTCCTGCCAAAAATGTAATAAGGTTTAATGGAGAGGCAGTTTCTGTAAGCAACACCAGAATGTTTCCTTCCTGTCTTCCTTACAGGATTAGGCCAGTAATTTCTTCTAACAACCGGTTCTCCAAACTGCTTAGAATGTTAACAACCGGTTCTAGCGAATAGGTATGAATTAGTAGAATCCCATCCCTGACCCTGCGCCATTTCTACAAATGGCAGTCCAATCTCTTCTTGAAAGTCTCAAGTGGAGACACTCCCACAACTTCTGAGGACAACTTTATTTTCCATGGGTTGATTGTTCTCACTGTGAGAAAGTTTCTCCTTATTTCCAGGTTGAATCTCTCCTTGATCAGTTTCCATCCATTATTCCTTGTCTGGCCTTCAAAAGTGCTTTAGAAAATAGGTTGACACCCCCCCTCCTCTCTGTAGCAGCTCCTCAGATATTGGACCACTGCTCTCCTGTCTCCCCTGGTCCTTCTCTTACCTAGACTAGCCAGGCCCAGTTCCTGCAACCGTTCATCATATGTTTCAGTCTACAGGCCTTTAATCCTTTTAATTACTTTTCTCTGCACTTTTTCTGGAGTCTCTACATCTTTTTTATAATTTTATACAATAAAACTGGATGCAGTACTCTAGGTGTGGTCTTACTAAGGCTTTCTTTCTCTTCAATAAGGAATTCCTTTTGAAATGCCCAGTTTTCAAAAGTTCATTCTTATTGTCTGAAGGGGGGAAATAGTCTGGCCTTTACAATAATATTCTGTGTCTTCTTTCTGTTTGATTTACAATGTTAGTTTATCCATTTCTGGATAATCTAGTATCTTCTGAATTATCTCATCCATCTTGGGAGGTTTGCTCATTTTTTCCAATGTTGTGAGAAGATAACCCTCGCTGCTCTTAAGACATGTAATATTAAATACATACTTTTCTTATCAAATTTTTTTCTGATATCATCCCTAATTAAAAAAAAAAACATTCGGGTTTAATGTTTCCCTGTTATCTTTTCTAGCCATCTGTGTATTTTTGGCCAATTTTTATTTTTATTTTTTTGCTTCAACACAACATATGATAAAATGTGCCCATTTTTTCTGATTGAATTTCCAACATTTGCAAGTCAAATTTTTAAACATTTTGGCTAACCTAGCAGGTGGTAAATGCCAGTAGTGTTGCAATATTTGAGGGCCTGCCCCAAAGAAGGGTTCAACCTATTCTCCAAAGCACCTGAAGGCAAGACAAGAAGCAATTGATGGAAACTCATCAAGGAGAGAAGCAACCTGGAACTAAGGAGGAATTTCCTGGCAGCAAGAACAATTAACCAGTGGAACTACTTGCCTCCACAAGTTGTAAATGCTCCAATACTGGAAGTTTTTAAGAAGAGATTGGATAACCATTTGTCTGAAATGGTACATGGTTTCCTGCCTGAGTAGGAGGGTTGGACTATAAGACTTCTAAGACCTCTTGGTGGAAACCAATCAAGGAGAGATCCAACCTACACTATCAGGCTACATTAATAGAGGGATAGGATTAAGATCCCATGAAGTATTAATACCACTTTATAATGCCTTGATAAGGCCATACTTGGAAATATTCCATCCAGTATTGGTCTCCACGACATAAAAATAGGCTGATATTATAGAAAGAGTGGAGGGAGGAGCAACTAAGATGATTAAAAGTCTGGAGACTAAAACATATGAAGGCCAGTTGGAGGAATCGAGCTTGTCTAAAAGAAGGACTGGGGGGTGACATGATAGCAGCAAGGGCAGTTCAGAGAACCGGTTGTTAGAAGAAATTCCTGGCCTAATCCTGTAAGGAAGGCAGGAAGGAAACATTCTGGTGTTGCTTACAGAAACTGCCTCTCCGTTAACCCTTATTACATTCTTGGCAGGACTAGACTTCCTGTCTCTGGAACTTCTCTGGAGTTTATTTCCCCTCCTTTGCTGGTACTTTGCTTGTGTGAAGGGACCATTCAAAGTTACAATGGCACTGAAAAAAGTGACTTATGACCATTTTTCACACTTACGACTGTTGCAGCATCCCCACAGTCATGAGAGGCTAGGTGAGGACATGCGTGCCTCGGTGTTAGTGATGTTGAGTTGGCTACGACAGCCAGTCACACGACCACCAAGCCACACCCAGCCAATAATATGACCACCAAGCCACACCCACCAATTAAGCCACGCCCACAGAACCGGTTGTTAAATATTTTGAATCCCACCCCTGGATAGCAGTGTTCTGATATCTGAGGGGCTGCCCCAAAGAAGGGGAGGAAGGGGGGGTCAAGCTATTTTCCAAAGCCCCAGAAGGCAGAATAAGAAGCAATGGAGGGAAACGAAGGAGAGAAGCAGCCTAGAACTAGGGAGAAGCTTCCTAACAGGGAGGACAATTAACCAGTGGAACAGCTGGCCACCAGAAGTTGTGGGTACTTCATCACTGGAGGCTTTTCAAGAAGAGACTGGACAACCATTTGGGTGAAATGTTACAGTTAGCCCTCCATTTAACAATTCATTTGGTGGCCGTTCAAAATTACAGTGGCATTGAAAAACGTGACTTACGATCCTTTTTCACAGTTACGACCTTTGCAGCCTCCTATCAGAATTCAGATAGTTGGCAACTGGTTCATATTTATGATGGTTGCAGTCCCGTGGTCCCCTTTTGCGACCTTCTGACCAGCAAAGACCACGGGGGAAGCCGGCTTCACTTAACAACCGGGTTACTAACTTATTGACTGCGGCAATTCACTTAACGGTGGCAAGGAAAGTCGTGAAATGGGGCGAAATGCACTCATGTTTACAGACTGACCTGTCGTCTTTGCAACCCGAGCATTAATACTGTCATCCTGTTCCTGATGGCATACCCCAAAACTCCTTGAGCAGGGATTGGACTAGAAGACCTCTGAGGTCCCTTGCAACTCTGTTATTCTGTTAAAGTCTTCTCTATGGTTCCTGTCTGTGGTTTATGGGGAAATTTAAAAATAAAAATACACAGGAATGAAATGGTTTGATTATCAAGAGCCAGTGCACCTCCCCAGCACGTCGTTTTCAAGCGGAAGAAAGGAATGTGCTGTCAAATCTGCAATTTAATTCTGTCTACATAGGTTATAATAAATACAAAAGCATTGCCTCAAGGATTTGAGGGTGTAAACAAGGCACTTCAGCCTATCCAGGAGTTGCGAGTATCTAGGGTTATGTAAAATCCGACTTGAAGTGTGGCAGGAAAAAAAGAAAAAGAAAAGCCATTAAGCGTTAATGTCTGAAAAATATTTAATTTTGAATAACGGAGCCAGGAAATCCATTCAGCTCCTTATAAATACTGTCTGATTGGCCATTACACAGCGGGGGATTTGCGGTAAAAACATTTTGCCTTGCACTGAATGGGGTATTACTTAACTGTTGGAAATTTGATGATATATATCTATAGATATAAAAGCGAAATACC
This sequence comes from Laticauda laticaudata, assembly GCA_004320025.1. Taxonomy (NCBI): domain Eukaryota; kingdom Metazoa; phylum Chordata; class Lepidosauria; order Squamata; family Elapidae; genus Laticauda; species Laticauda laticaudata. The sequence continues at coordinate 13,014 of BHFT01072508.1, forward strand.
ACTCATGCATCATCACAAAATCTCTAGAACTGTAAAGCCTACAAACTTGAAATTTGACACTTAGGTTCCTCTTGGCTTCGAGGGACTCACTGCTTCAGTGACCAAAAGAGCCCTCAACTCTCTCACACACTGACAGGATGCTGGCCAGAGGAATACTGATGGATACTGGTAGGCAGAGGCACAATTTTTTCCCCTTATTTTCCACCCCAAAAATTAAGCCCGACCACATAGTTTAGTAGTGAAGCACGGGTATCAAGCTTGTGTGTGTGTGTATAAAAAATTTCCAACAGTTATGTGATATCCCATTCAGCTTAAGGTGAAATGTTTTCACATACACACACACACACACACACACACACACATATATATACACACACATACATATATGTATATACACACACATACATATATGGATGGTATTCAGTATATATATATATATCATCAGGCTTCTGTATTATGTTCCTCTGTGAGTCAGACTTTCACAGCCGTTTCAGTTTTAAATTTGGGGCTAGCCTACTGCTGTGCCAGAATGGTTTTTT
>BHFT01072511.1:0-18887 GCA_004320025.1 Laticauda laticaudata
AGCATGTTCCAGGACTTCATCAAGGATGCCCTCCAGCCATGTTTGAAGAATGTGGAGCAAGCTGAGACCCAGGTTTGACCAAGCAGAGCACCAACGTGTCAGCCCGCCTGGACCTCTGGGCATACAGAGGTGGCACTCACTCTGCGCGCACCTTGTGTCTGCGAGGGACCACCTACAAGGAGAAATGCAAACCCGCATGGAGGGTGGCCACACCAACACCAAACAGCTAAGCATGTGTGGTCAGAGAAGTTGTCGTGGGCAGGCCATGCATCGAAGAATACATGGAGGGAGCTCTCCAGTGGCCAACCCTCCACTGAAGAAGGCTGGAAAAAGTTGAGAACAAGACAGAAGTGGAACTTGACCCCCACACTCATTGGAGGCCATAGATGGCACGCACGTGGCCTGCAAGCCGCAAGCCAACTTCAGGGTCCCACTTATCCACAGCTCACAACGGGCTTCTCAGCATCATCCTCTTTGCCATGGTCGATGCTACTTGACTACAAGTTCATGTACAATAAGCATAGCTGTCAGTGCAACTTGGTGTCTCAGCTTCAGATCCCAGTATATACAATGGACAAGTCTACCGATCAGATGGGCTGAAACGCAACCTCATCATGGGCTTTCCAGAGATAGACCCTCTGCCCAAATTATATCCACAAGATGTGCCCCTATACTTCATCGTGGGGGATGAAACCTTCTCCTCAGGAAACATGACTCGAAATGGAATCCCTACACTTCCAGATGCCTCACCCGGAATACCTGAAGAGAGGATCTTCAAAATCTACATGGCTGTCAGCTGGTCAAGGCGGGGTGGTGGAGAATGCCTTTTGCATCCTGGCCGAACAGTTCCAGGTTACTTCTCTCCACCGAGAGATGGGGACGCTATCGCCCACATTAGACCCGTATGAGGAGGATCGTGGAAGACTTGCTGATCCCTGCAAATCTCATGCGCACCCGCTACCGCAGTCTTGCAGAACAAGGCTCGTGGCACTTCCCAACAAGGCAATGGGGACATGGAGCCTGGTGAATGGAGGCAAGGGCGAAAACCTGATAAGACACTCAGGATGTGCCAAGGCCCCAACAAAGATTCAACGTGAAGGGAAGAAGCAGCGTATACCTCCTGAACCACTGGTTGCAAAACTCCGCCAGCATAGGCAGCGGTGGGAGTGGCAGAGACAGGGATATAGATGCATGTAATGGATGCTTCCTGAGCCTGTCTCATCACACTGATGAGATGTCGTGTCCAATGTATTGTTGAGTGGCCCAACAATGAACAGGGTCATTTAACATAAAGAGTTGTGTTTATGTTGAATGTGTTTGATGAAATGATTAATATTGTTATTGATAATGAGAAGGGCCATAGGTGTGCGGCACCAGAGAGGGGAGGTGGACCATACAGAGTCCCACTATGCGTTGCACTGGAGGGTTTTGTCTATGCCACAAGCTCATTACCCAATCCAAAGGTATCCCTTGCCCATACCCAGCAAGCTATTACCTCATAGCTCGCCCACATGTATCCTAAACCCAATGCCGCGAGAGCAGCTTATTTACCCATTCCAGAAGGTAATCCCTGCCTACTCATTGAGTCCCCAGGTGGCATGGCAAAGCTGATTAACCAGCATCCCTCAAAGTGGTGTCCCTAGCCGCATCTTCCCAGTATCCCTTGCCACCCACCTATTACCGCATCCCAAAGGTATCCCTGCCCATCCCACTGCTATGCTTAACCCATCCCACAAGCCATGCAAAGGCTTAAACCATTTTCTAAAAAGTTTCCACCAAAGACTTTATTTAATAAAATAAATGAAGCTGAAGGATGTGTGAAAAGCAGAAAGATAATCTTTATTAATAAAAAGCTGTAAAAACCAAAATGGAACCGCAAAGTGTCTTAGCAAGATAAAGTCAACAGGTAGCCACGCCAGTCTCTGGCACTCTTCTAGTCACTCTGAAAGCGTGCCCAGTCCTTAGGGGTGAAGGGTCCAGGTGCTGTGGAGGTGGCTGCCTGCTGGAGTGCTGTCTGAGACGTCATTGGGGTGCTGCCCTGGAGTAGGAAAACAGGGAACGGTGTGTGAGGAAGCTCTCAGAGAGCTGGCTCTGTCCTTTTGGATGTTGAGAGCTCCCTCCTCCAGGAATGGGGTGTCAGGCACCCAATACCAATGAACAGATGTTGCTGAGGCCGGGCTTGGACTGTGGGGTGGAGGAAGGAAGCAGTGTAGTGGGGATTTCTCATCTGCAGCTGAGGCGAGGGTGAGGCGTGGTTGGCAATCTGTGGTGTCGGTGGCATCTGTACATTGGTGGCATCTGTGGTTGTTGGGTGACATCGGTGGCAAATCAGTGGCATCGGTTGGCAAACCAGTTGACCTTCGATGTACCTGTGCCTGGACTGGGAAGGGCGCCTGTGCTCTGGAGCTCCTGTGCCGTAGCCTTGGTAGGTGAGGGCCTGTGGAAAGCCTTGGAAGGGCAGTGACATCCAAACTGGGGTGGAGGAGCAACCCTGGACTGGGTGGGAGCAGGTTAAGCTGGGTCTGGAGGGTTGTGAAGAAGCCGGTTGATCCTGTCCTTGATCACCTGGTTTGTGATTCTGAACATGTTCATAGAGGGTCTGGTTGACATAGGTGAGGAGGGCTTGCAGTTTTGAGGATGGGACGCTTGGTATGGGTGTTTCAGCTGAGAGAGGAGATCTACGCTACTCTGATGGTGTCCTGATCTCCAGCAGACAGTGTGGCTCTGCCCCTCCAGTCTGGCTCTCTGCCCTGCTTTCTGTGAGAGGTGGAGCTGGCGGTGGGTTGGTCTCTGGTGGAAGTGGCCCTCTCCCTTGCTCCCACTGCGTCAGGTTGTCCTCGCCCACACGTTTCTGCCATGGTGAGTGGAGCTGTCGGGGGAGGTCTCCGTCGTGCACCTCCACGATACCTGCCTGGAAACAGGAGGCTGGACTCTTGGCCAGAAGAGGACTGGCTCTCTGCGGGCTGCTGAGAGAGAGGGTTGTCAGAGGGGCTGCTCCTCAGTGGCAGATCTCACCCTGCCAGGAAGCTGACTTAAGCCATCACGTAAGGTCCTCGGTCCGTCAGCTGACGCATGGCCTGGCAGATTTTTGGAGGTGCAGCTTCCGTAGCCAGGTGTGCTTCCACAAGCCGAGGAGCACCTCCGAAGTGGTAGCCCTAAGGCTCTCCGCCTTCTCTCTCCAAGCAGTCTGCTTCTTTGGTGTCTCGATAGAGCCCTGTGTATCCCTTCCACCAAAGATACTCGTTCTCGGCCTCAGCCCATTCCAGCACCTCATCCTCATGTTCCCTACGATGGAGTACTGCCTCCTCTCCGCCGTTTCTCGTTCTCGAAACGCGTAATGCCTCTTCCTCTCTCTGGCAGGCCATCTGGGCCCATCATCAGACGGGCTTCGAGGTTGTAGGGGCTTGCTCCTCCACAATTCACCGCCAGCACCGAACCAGCAGCAACAACAACAGTAGCAGGAAAAGCAGGAACCAGCAAAGGAACCTAGCAAGCAACCTACCACAGCAGCAGCACCAGCAGCACGAGCAGCACGAGCAGCACCAGCAGGACCAGGATCAGCAGCACAGCGTAAGACGGCAGCAGGACCAGCAGGACCAGGAGCACCAGCAGACCAGGAGCACCAAGGAGCACCAGCAGGACGCAGCAGGACCAAGGAGCAGCGCCAGCAGAGTACGCACGCAGCAGAAGCACCAGCACAGGAGGCAGCGCACAAACAGAGTAAAAAGCAGCAGCAGAAAAGCCCAGCACCAGAAGCAGCACCAGCAGAGTAAGCACGCAGCAGAAGCCTCCAGCACCAGGAGCAGCACCAAGCCAGATAAGCTCCAGCACCAGAAGAAGTCAAGCCCCAGCAGCAGAAAGCCCCCCAGCAGAAGCAGAGTAGGGCCAGGGGTGGATTGGTGGCCCTGTCCCTCTTGCCAGGGGCTGGCAGCAAGATGCCACAGGCTTTCTCTTGCTTCTCATAGTGTTGGCTGGCTGGTTGGCTGGCTGGAGCTGTGTCTGGCAGCAGGTCTTTCCTCTGAATGGTGACCTGTTTTGCGAGCTTGCTTCCCTTTATATCCGTGGTGCTGACGCAATGCATCCTTCCCGCATGCGCAGTGAACGCTCTGCATCCGCTAGGCATCCACTAGGCTTCCGCTCTGCATCTCTGTGACAGGCCCTAAAAATCAATTATCTTGCTTGATGATTTTGCCTATAGTTTCAAATCTTCCATGGTAAGTAAACATGTAATTTTTGCCCCTCAATTAAATAATTTGTTGCTTGTTGACATTTATTCAAAAATATTCTTAGCAGAATCAAAGCCACAATAAAAATTAATGGAGACAAAGAACCTTTGGATTTTGTGCTTCTGTATTTGCCATCAATATTATTTCCCATTTTTACTTGGCTCATTATAATGCAAATATCTGATAATTCTCATATTAATTTCAAATATTTTCAATCCAATGACCGAGTGGATAAATTAAAAAATATGTTTTTGTAATTTTGAAATATTGATTTGTCAATTAAAAGTTGGTGTTTTGTATCACTAGACTTTTTGAAAACAATATTTTCTACAAGCTAATTTTTTATGATCAGCAAGTTTGGCTTGAAGTGAGCCAATCTTTCATTAATGCTTGCTGCAACATTAGACTGAAGTTGTCATATATGGGTAAAGTTTGAGCCAAAATCTATGAATCTCTGACACACGTTCTTCCTGGTATAAACCAATTAGTTGCCCCCTTTTTTTTTTTTAACATTTCAGATGTTAGTATAATGTTTGTCATTGCTTCAGAGTTTGCTTACCCTTTGTCATGTCCCTGGTGGAGTCTGACTCTGAGGAAGAGGAGGAACAGCCGACAGGGAGTGGGAGTGTGGCTCCAGAGGTGGTGGAGTAGGCTGGGCTCCATCCTAGGTCATGCAGGGAGGAGAGGATCAGGGAAAAGCAAGGTCTACTCAAGAAGAGATTACCATGAATCCTCCTTGTGGCTTGTAGGTGGGAGCTATGTATATAAGTTTGCTGAAAGAATTGTTGAAGTCAAATAGTGTTTACCTTGAAAGAGGATTATCTTTGCTNTTGTGACTTTAAACTGTGCCTAATAAAACAGTGAAGTTAAGTTGAAGGCTTTACCGGACTTTAATGTATGTTTTGGGCTTTGGGTTATTTTGAGAGACTACGGGACATCACACCCTTTTTATATCATGTACTCAAAAACAGTCTAGTAAAAACAACAAAAAATGAAAGCAACAAAAATAACAAATTGGCAAGACTTTCAACAACATTCATTTAACACAACCGTGAGTGTCAGTCTGTCAAGCTTGATAGCAAACCAGGTTTTTAATTAATTAATTAATTCAGTTAATACCTTGCAAAAGGGCAACAAGTTCAAAACATGTCTAAACTCTGGAGGGATATTGCTCCAGAAGGTATTCCAAACAGTTTTCAAAAATTCTAACATTTTCCCTTATTTTTAGGGGATTCAATTGGTTTTATGTTTTCTTAGTTATCCAATAAAAAACACAATGGTATTTCATATGAAATTGTATGTTTTATTGGAACTGGTTGATCCTACTTCCCTCTCATTCAGTTTTCTTCAAACTTGCTTTGCAAGCTTATTTTTATTTTCTTCTTTTTCTACTTTTGTTGCTTTACATTTTACAGATTGCTAATATCTTTTCAAAATTGGTATGTTTTAGGTTCCAGTCTAATTTTCCATTTTGGCATCTGATTTTTGGAAGGGCATCTTGTTTTTAATTTATAAAGCAGTTACTATTCTTAGTACATTTTTGTGAGGCTGTATATGAGCCGATTAGTCTCTTTAATTGTTTTTTTTTTTACATTCCTGTTTGAGCAAGCACATTTTCATTGTGCAAAACATTATTTATATACTTTCTTTTGAAGATAGCAAAGAATCTCCTCCTTTCAGTTATTTTGTTTCCTTATTTTATATTCAAAATCTCCTCCTTCCAGTGATTTTGTTTCCTTATTTTATATTCAAAATTTTCATTGGTGGCATCCAACTGGATGATTGTTTTGACTTGTTCTACTGCTTTTCTAGTACAATTTCAATTTCAAACTCTGTTCTCAATATTTATCTTCAATTGTTCCTCCCATTCATTAATTTTACTGTTTGCAAAAGATGATGATGATGATGATGATGATGATGATGATGATGATGATGATGATTATTATTATTATTACTATTACTATTATTACTATTATTATTATTATTACTATTATTATTATATCCTGGTACACAAGCCATTGTTCTGTGCTATTTGATTCTGGAAATTTTATCCTCCAAATTACAAACACTTGTTTGTTTCTGTAAATTACAAGTTGAGATATAGTAACATTTTATAATTTATAAGTCCAATTTTTGACAATATTATTCCAGATACTTGCAGTTCCTTGCTTGGTTGTGTATTAGATTGGGGGTCTCCAACCTTGGCAACTTAAAGACTTCAAGCAGAAAAGCTAAGGAATTCTGGGAGTTGAAGTCCACAAGTTTTAAAGTTGCCAAGGTTGGAGACCCTCGCATTAGGTGGACTTGAATCATGTTTCTAGAAGTCACAGCATCATATGCAGCCCTTGATGCCCAAGGGAACAGCTGTTCTATGGTACTGTAATGTTAAGCTTATTGTACTTGGCTACCTTCATTTCAATCCCGAATTCCAAATATTCTGCTCTCTTGGTAGTCTCAGTTCTATTTAATAGCTATATAATATATTAGCTTTATGTGCATGTTCAGCAAACGTTCATTGTCTGAATGCTTCATAGTGGATCTTGTTTCATTTTGACAAGATACTTTACAAAGATGCTTAAATGAAGCTTTGTCAAGGCAACCCCTCAACATATTGCAAATCTTAATAATTGTTTCATGTTCTTTTTCTTCTGTCATATTGTTATAATTTGGCAACACTTTATGACAGGATTGTGGGAACAACACCCAAGATTTCATGAATCTCGAGAGCTCAAGGCTGGACACCCCTAAATAAAGCTTATGTGTATCCAAGACAAGCTTTATAAATCATTATTCATTGACTGAACCTGGGTTACCAAAATACACGATACCACATTTTCATAAATAATGCACATTCTAAGATCACTTGGGAATTTGAAATAACATTTCATTAAACTAATATTTTAAGTCTTTCCATTATCTCCTAACAAAGTTTGATAGAGTTACTTTTGCTTTTAAAAGCCTGTGAAAATAGCTCTTTTAACTCATTTTAATTTCAGCCAATTGGCACTTATCCTGCACTTTAGTTGCAAATGTCATTGTGCTTGAAAATCATTTGCTTCATCTTCTGTTTTCTCCTGAGGCTTTTATTTTTTGCTGTAATACAGCAAAAGACTAGTGGGTACATGAAATTGAAAATAAAATGTTCAAGCAGGGAACATGCAAGGAATAAAACAAAATTAATTGCTCATGTCTCCTAACTATGAGGCCCTTTTTCTGAACCCAGAGAATAGAATATATTTCACATTATCATGGCACACTGGAACTTTTTGGCCAAGCATAAGGAAAATGTTGCAAAATCTATGTAGATGTCAGGAAGAGCATCTGGCCAGTAAAAGGTCAGCTCCATTCAGTCGCCCTGATTCCACCCCTAATAAGGGGATTAAAGAGTCATTAAAAAAGGGGGGGGGAAAGTAGAGCAAAATTAAATATTTACACTTTTGTGATGAGATGCTTTGTTACCTTATAAACTTCTTAAATATAATAACTATATTAATTTATAGTAACAATAATAATTTGTGTCTTCAATGTTTTTCAATCACCACTTCCCAGAAAAATGCAAAAGTCTCTTAGAAATCATTAAACCGTGATTCATTTATTATCTGAACAGAGATTCAGCTCAGTTTAGTTACTCAGAATCATTAATAGCTAAAGCTCAGGGAATATTCTGTTCTTTGCTTTTGCAAGAAGAGAAGAACTGCAGAGGCATTTTTACATCAGTCCTTCAATTGGCCCCTGAATCTGACACTTGAATGTGTAATTTGGTCTTCATTTTGTCACAATGAAATTCTCCTAGGATTGTAAAATTCAGAACGCAGTGTATCAAAATCAGCTAGGATTAATCTGGAAACAAAATGAAAAGCTTTACTTTTATTTTTTTATTTATGTAAGTTATCAGGGGAATGGCTCAAGTGGATAAAGATGCTGTGCTTGTCAACTGGAAAGCTGACAGCCTGGGTTCAAGACCCTAATACCATGCAACAGGATGAATGAATGAATGAATGAATGTAATGAATGAATGAATGAATGAATTCTTTATTGGCCAAGTGTGATTAGACTCACAAGGAATTTGTCTTGGTGTATGTGCTCTCAGTGTACATAAAAAGAAAAGATACATTCATCAAGAATCATAAGGTACAACACTTAATATAGTCATAGGATACAATAAGCAATAAAATCATACGAACAATAAAAATCGTAAGGATACAATTGACAAAGTTACAGTCATAAAGTCACAAGTGGGAGGAGATGGGTGATAAGGAGTGACAAGAAGATTAATAGTAATAGTAGTGCAGACTTTGTAAATAGTTGGACAGTGTTGATGGAATTAACACTTTGTTTAGCAGAATGATGGCCTTTGGGAAAAAACTGTCCTTGTGTCTAGTTGTTCTGGTGTGCAGTGCTCTATAGCGTCGTTTTGAAGGTAGGAGTTGAAACTGTTTATGTCCGGGTGTGAGGAGTCTGTACCTGCCCCAACTCCTGCTCACCTTACAGTTCAAAAGCATGCAATGTGAATAGATAAATAGGTACCACTTTTGCCTTTGGTGGGAAGGTAACAGTATTCTGTGTACCTTGGCATATAGTCATACTGGCCACATGACCACGGAAATGTCTTTGACAATGCTAGCTCCCTTGGCTAAGAAATGGAGATGAGCCCCATCCCCTAGAGTTGGACATGACTGGACAAGGGAAACTATTACCTTTTCCTTTATATAATTTATTCTTACAAATAACTCAAGGCAGCAAACACTACCTAATATTCCTCCCTCCCTCCTATTTTTCTCACAATAACCTTGTGACATGATTTGGGCGAAGAGAGAGTCCCAAAGTTACACAGCTAGCTTTCATCGCTAAGCATGATTTGAATTCACAATCTACCAGTTTCTAACCTGGTGCCATTATCACTAGATAAAATTGATTCTCTAAACCTTACTACATGGCTAGGTCACATTTACTGGACAGAATGGGAGAGATGTAAAGGAAGGTATGGCAAAGAAGGAGACATTTCAGCGATATCACGAGCAATTTTTCGGGGGTGGCTCCATCCGTTGTCATCCACTCCAAAAAGTGGCAAAAATTTGCATAAACAGAATGGAAAAGAAGGAGAAAGAACGGACATGGGTAGTATGTAGCAGGGATGTTAACAGGATGTTCATAGGAAGCCTAGAGGATGTATATAGAATGCAAACCGTTCACTGCTCATCCTTTCTATTTCTGTGCTACTAAACGCTGTGTAGACGTTCCGTGTACCTTTTGTTTCCTCCCTCTTTCCGTTTTCAGGCTGCAGCGGATGTGAGTTGAGGGATGCCAGAGGATGCAGAGAGGATACAGCGGACGTTTACGATGATAAACGGACATAGAACGTTTGTGTGCTCGTATGTTCATTGGACTTGGAGTTTGATTGATTGGTGTTTCTGGTTTCTTCTGTCTGTTTTGTGGGCTTTGATTGGCTGGCAACACTCTGTTCTTGTGTTCTCCAAGTCCAATGAACACAGCACCAGGTTAATAGCCAATCAGAAATAGACCAGCCTCAATTTGAAACAGAGGAACTGTGAGACACACTTCCATACAGAGCCTGATGATGGCAGATGAGATTCTGCTGAAACGTTGCTACAACTTTAACGAGAACTACAATGATGTGGGATAATACCCGAAGGAAGCTAAATAGCACAAATGTATAGTCCCGCGAGAGGCATAAAAAAACATATATATATAGTATATATATATATATAGGGTTTTTTTTAAGTTTTCGCGGGTATTTAACATGTGTGCTGTTCAGCTTCCTTCGGGTATTATCCCACGTCATTGTAGTGCTTTTAAAGTTGTAGCAACGTTTCAGCAGAATCTCATCTGCCATCATCAGGCTTCTGTATTGAGTTTGTATAAACTCAATACAGAAGCCTGATGATGGCAGATGAGATTCTGCTGAAACATTGCTACAACTTTAAAAGCACTACAACTCAATACAGAAGCCTGATGACATGGCAGATGAGATTCTGCTGAAACGTTGCTACAGACTTTAAAAGTATAGCAATGACGTGGGCTAATACCGAAGGAAGCTGAACTGCATTCAGTATATCTATATCTATATCTATATCTATATCTATCTATCTCTATGTATATATGTATGTGTGTGTGTGTGTGTGTATGTACGTGTGTGTGTATGTGTATCTATAGAGATAGATGGATAAATAGCCCACGCACATATATTTACATATATTACATATATGAAAATACACACACATCTATCTATCATCTATCTCCACACACACATTATGCATAAACACATACACAAACACACTAATAAAATAGTAAGAGCAGACCATTAATGGAACCAAATAAAATTAATGAAATGGCAGGGTAGAGATCACAAATATTTAATTTCAATTAGTAACTGAATAGGAGGAAGCATCTCTCTTAGGTGCACATAAAGAAAATCTTAGTCTTCAGATCCCTAATGAAGAGCACTGGAGAGTTCAGTGTATCTTCCTGGAAAAGCTCATCTACAGTGTGATCACTACAAGGATAAAGAAAAAGAACTACCTCTTTGTGGACATACTACAGATAAGAAAACAGAAGAATATGAAAATAATATCATCAGCACAACAGAGTTCTTGGCAGTTCAAATAGAATTAGGTTATTTGGGATTCTTTGGATTAAACCTAGGAACAAACTGAAATTCGATGAAATCAGTAAAGTTGTATTTTAAAATGCCTTAATCTCCTGGATGCAACCAAATCTTGGTGACTTCCATACCAAACTAAGCAGCATCCATCTTACTTACAAATGTCAATGCAATATATTAAGCTGCTGGCTTGTGACTGGTAATCTTTACTGCTACAGTGAATTACAAGAACTGCATCCTATATTAATGTTGGATGAGGAAAGAGTGTTTTGAGCCAGGTGAGGTATCCTTTTGTGATATTCTGCTCTGAACTATGCTATGTATTATACCTTAGTTCTTGTCCCTCTAGAGTGATTTAAGTGCCATAACATTTTCCCTGAGATGTTTTCAGCAAAGTCCTAGTCAGCAAACTATATGACAGTCCAATACTCAAGCAAAGTAGAAAGAACATTCAGAACAACTGAGCTGGAGAGGATTAATGTAGAGACTGTGAGGTGACATTCCAGATATTTTCCTTCCCACTGGGGCTGTTGGAGATGTACTTCAGGAAACCTATCATGAAATGCCCCAGGCTTGACAGATTCATTTGGTCTGATGTTCATACCAACCAAGCAGAAAGGAAGAAACCGCTTGCAAATAATATTGCTACATTCAAAAATGGTGGAAATGTTAACATAAACAATGCTTGCTGAATTGGATTTATGGTCCATCTAGTCCAGCAGTCTGTTCTCACAGTGACCAACCAATTTCACAAGGAAGCCCATTAGTGTCCCAGCAGATGGCCTTCAGAGACAGTCACACTGCCATCAAGGCTAATAGCCATCAATCTCCCTGATTTCCATGAATTTGCTTGCACATATTTGAAGCCAGCAAGTGATATAGCAAACTATATCTTGTAGCAAACTATATCTTGTGGAAGTGAATGTCAAAGTGAATGAGATCTTCTAGAGAGTAGTGATAAAGTGTTATTATCCAGTGCAAGAAAAACACAAAAGTATATGGACTCAAAGAACTGCTTACCCACTTTGGATACCCATACTGTATTAGTAAAAAATAGACTGGGTTTACAATGAGAACCTTGGAAGGAAAGAACAGTGGGAAACACATTTATAGATGGCCCAGCAATGATTCTGCAGTAATTTCTCCCTGTGATTGGAGAACTGGCAACAAAGGAACCATTATCCACTACTTCTTTTCCCCTCCACTCTACCCTTTGCCCTCTTCTATCCATGTTAAGATTGGTAGAGGAGAATAAAACTGTCCCCTCCTTTCCTCTCTACTGTCAATTTGTATTTTACATCTGTCTGGAAGAACTATAAGGGCCTTGGTACCCATCAACAGTGATGTAATGGCAGCAGATTTACATAGAAAGGTATGGGAGGAAAACAAATGTCAAGAAACAATATAAAACAATCTAAAGGCTATAATGTCCCCCTTTGCTTCTACCCTTATTTTGTTTTTAACCCCACTCCCATTGAGTTCAATTTAGTTTTATGTTTCTCCTGATATGCCCTATACATCTCTTTACATAACAAAGTTATTTTCATCAATACAGGGGTCATCAACCTTTTGGACCCCAGGGACCACCAATCTCATAATTTGAAATTTCACAGAACACTAATATGAATTTTGACTGATGGTGGCTTGCTGACATTTTCCCAGGGTCTCTGCAGAAAGCCACAGAGACCCTGGGAAAATCCCAAAAAAAGTCTTCAGGAAAACTCCCCATCCCATTTTCCTACTGATCAATCATTCCTTATTTGAGATCGCAGGATACCATCTCCAGCTCCATTCACAAGGCGGGGAGGAGAGAGAGAGAGAGAGATGTTTAGTTTCATGCAAGGAAAGCAGCAGAAGTCTTTCTTTCTCTCCCCCAAACTCCACCAGAAATGAGTCTTTGTGACCGCTGGCACCTCCCACCAGCCAGAATAGCCAAATTGTTTCCAAATATGATACCGAATTATTGGAGATGCAGTCATAACCAGGAAACATACTTCCATATGTGGTGGACGTGTCCTCATGCACAGAGATACTGGCAAAAAATTAGATCATGGTTAGAGGAAATTACGAAACAGAGAGTGAAATTTAAACCAGAAATATTTTTATTAGGAATGTTAGAACCCAACATGTACAGAAAATACCAGTATTTGATACTCCATATCATTATGGTGGCCAGAATTTCTTTCGCCCATAATTGGAAGAAGGCTACAACTCCCCCAGAAGCCACAATTATTAATAAGATATGTCAATGTACAGAGATGGATAGATTAACAAAGTTATTGAAGGATAAATAAGAAGGAGAACATTATAAACCTGGGATGTTTGGTAAGAATGGATAAGAATAAGGCACAAAGGCATCAAATGATCGATGTAATATGATAAAACAATAACGTTTTCATGTAAATAAATGTAAATAAAAATGTATATATTTATAAAATGCCTAGAATGATGAAGAATCAAATACAGAGATGTATAACATGTTAACAGAAGATATTTACAATGTAAACACTGGTATAGGAACATTGTAAAGTGTGTAAATTTCTTTTTAAATGTTAAAACGTTAAATAAATAAATTTATATAAAAAAAGAAACGAGTCTTTGTGAGACTTGTTGCACTGGCACAGCCTCTTGCAGCACGATGCCTTGCAGAGTCCCAATGACTCATTTCTGGTGGAGTTTGGGGAAGAGATAGAAAGACTTTTGCTGCTTTCCTTGCATGCACCAAAAGCAGAAGAATAAAGAAGTGGAAAGAAGCAGCCCAGCAGCCAGGCCAGGCACGTGGGGTAAGTTCCTCCCCACTGCCCTTTCCCCTGTCCCCTTACTAACTGGGGTTGTTCGTAATGCAAGCGATGCAGGCCATGTGGGCAGTGCAGCCTTGTGTTCCCATGCAGCCTGGATTAATTGCTTTGGAAGATGCTTTGGGGGTGACATTTCTCTGCGGACCACCAAAATTTTCTCACGGACCACCAGTGGTTCCTGGCCCACTGGTTGGTGACCTCTGATCTATACAACCTTTTCATTTTTTTTTGATAAAAATATCTTTAGCAACAGAGCACATATACATTGAATTGATATATCTACTCCTACTGGTAACATTTTAAAGCAGGGACCCACAAGCTCTGGGTGGCAGCTCACTAGTGGCTATGAGATGTTTACAACCAGACTGAAAATATGGTGAGCAAGTGTGCATGCCTGCACACACATCCCCACTTGCGTTGTGGTAGGGTGCACATGTCGCTCAAGCAATGGAGTGGCATGGGCGCATTTGCTAGCAACTAGCCAATCCCCCATATCAGTCTGCAAAACCAGAAAGGTTGGGGAAGTCTGTTTTAAGGTAATTTTTCACAAAATTCTGTTTCATGTCTCCATGCCCATCTTCTTCCCCTTATTTGGAAGGGCTGTCTTCTTTACTAAACATATCATTTCAATTTTACTTTTTTCATCTCTCTCTTCATTGTCTTTGACCTCAAGAGCAATGGACAGGATGGAAATTATCCTTTCTGGTGGTTGCCTTGCCTTAATTTGTTACTACAGTGTACTTGTTTTCTCTGGTATAGTGTGATTAGATGATAATAGAGGTGGTGACATTCGAGCTATTGGATAAACAGTGAACAACAGAAAGTTGGCAAAAATCCATTGCCCCGAGTTGAACTAAAAGGTTGGTTAGTTAAGGGAAAGTAAAACCTGTCATTAACTAGCCTTACAAAGAAGAACATCTGTAAATGACCTAATGGAATTGCTTTTCTAGAATGCCACTGCAGCTATCAAAGAACATGCTTTGATCTTTCACAATTATTGAGACGGACTAGGAAGCCTGTAGATTGAAAACAGAAACATGCAACACAGCCTCAAAGCTTGATAAATACATTAGCTATCCAGCGAAGATGACTGAATGAACATGAGACATATTGTTTGAAATCCTGTTGAATAGTGCTCTGAGCAATTTTCCAAAGCTGCTGTATGAAGATGTTTTCAAAGGATGGCTCAACACTCTTTCTATGGCTTATTTTAAATAAAAAGAAAAATATAAACATAAATAGTTACATCAAACTACCGTAGTCTCTTTCAGGATAAGCAAAGTTGTCCATAGTACAGAAAATGATCAAGAAATACTAAACTAAGAAATGAATGAGTAAGGAAAAAAATAGCTAAAACTATCTCTTTCCATACTTTTCTATTCTTGCAAACCACATTGGCTGTCATTCAGCTCAATATGCCATGATGCATTAACTTTTATTTTTAAAACTTGCCAGCATTGTCTTTTTTGAAGGATCTCCTCAATTCCATTCAGCCACAGCCTTCTCAGTCTTTTCCTCAAATCTTTCTTCCTGTATCAGTTTTGCAGTTCAGTAATAATTCATTCTCACTGTACAATTAAACGATCTCAGTGTACTTCATATGGTCTACTCACTTTAGTACTGAATTCACATTCATGCAGCACCCATTCTTGATCTTACTCTACTTATTTTATCAAACACATTTCCTCATTGCCCTGAGTTCAATTTAGTTTTATATTTCTCCTGATAGAGCCCTGTACTCACCTCTACATAACAAAGTTATGCTTGTCTATACGATCCTTTCACTTCTTTTGAATCATTATTGAAACAGAGCACATACTACTCCTGTGAGCTAATGGGGTTACTGTAGCAGAAGCACCCATGATCTTCTCTCCCTCCACCTCACATTTTATTTTAATTTTTCTTATTTATTTATTTTTGTCAATTACTTACAAGATAATAGGTGTAAGTAAAAACATAGTTATGAATACATGGATACATATAAGAAAAAAGAAAGAAACAATAGGACAGGAACGGTAGGCACATTGGTGCGCTTATGCACTCCTCCTACAGACCTCTCAGGAAAGGGGTGAAGTCAATAGTAGACAGTCTAAGGTTAAAGTTTTGGGGGGTTTGGGGAAGAAAGATTAAGAAACATCAATTAATTAATTAATCAATTAACATTAAGAAGACCCCAACTCAGGATGAAAGAGAGCTGTTCCAATTGTTGGAAGAAATATCCATCTGGTTCAGTTCCAAGCTGGGAGAAAGACACTAGAAACATGGTTACTGATTGGAAAGTAGGTTTAATGATAAAGCTGAACCACGTGTGATTCTGGGCAGCTGACCACATTGAGTTGAGAGTGGAGTGGGGGAGTTATATCTTCTCTGGGCTTTGTATTTGAGCTTCTTGTTCCTCTGCAAGAACATGTATTCTATTGGCTGTTGTCAGATTCCTATGGGGTCATCTAGGGGTTAAGCTGGGGTCATAGCTGACTCTATAGGCAAAAGAGGAAATGCAAATCCTAGGTGTTTCTTTGAGCTCCCAGGTTTAGTTGACTTTTGGACTGCTGTGAGATGATGCAACGACTGAAATATCCTTAGGAGATTGTGCAATGTTGTGAGCTCTATGTCTTCTGCTAAATGGTAGCAGGTTAATCCTAATATGTCCTGAAGGCTCATGTCCTGTTCTTAATCCCATCATCCTGGATGAAGGTCTTTTGTTTTGTAGATAGGCTGGCCCAGTCTTTCTTAATGGGCACAAAATATCTGCGGGGGGGGGGGGGGCNNNGGGGGGGGGGGGGGGGGGGGGCTTTTAAGAGTGAGTCTGCTTCCTGCCTCTAAAAAAGCATGTTTCTCCATTTCTCATTTAGGGAAATATAATATCTTGCCTTTTTAATATCAAAATATTTCATTCTTCTAGGAAGGTGGCAGTGGCTTTCCACACCTTCAAGAGGAATGGGAGGGGAAAATCAAGAGATTTGCTGGACTGTCATAGAAAAGCAAATAAAGCAGAGGAAGAAAACAGCTAAAGAAAAAGAAGAAAGAACGAATAAAGAAAAGTTCAAAGAAGAAAAAGATATCAGAGAAGACTGGAGAAATATATTCATTTTCAACATATGGCTAGCACAAATCATGAAATATGTCTCTGATATAACACTAAAATGTCTCTGGATACAAAGTCTTTACATCTTTTTTCATTCAATAAATCAGAAACCTGATTTACCTGTACATGTGCCATATTTAATGAGCTGAAATCAAGTTTGCATGGTCTGTCCCAACCATTAGGAGTTTTCAGACTTTGTAAGCCTTGCCAGGTAGACCAGACAAGGAAACACAACCAAATAACTACTTTACTGTAAAAAAAAAAAAAAGACCCTAAATTAACAGAATCTTGCAAGCCTGCAAGTACAAATCTTCCACCATTTCCTTTACAGCTCAGGAAATCTCTGGGCTTCTGAAGCTCTTTCTCTAGCCATTAGGGAGCTGTAGGCTATGCCCTCTCTTATCTGACCCTTCCCTAGGCAGCATATCTTCATCAAGATATTTGATCATCTTTACCATTACAGACTACAAGCCATCAATACGATCCATAATAAGAGAATTTTAAAACATTTTGTGGGAAATTAAAGATTACCCATTCAAAATCTTGAGAACATTTTAAAAGGCTGATGGATAGATATTTCATAACAGATTTTCATGCTTGTAATGCCTTGAATTTGAAAATAAAAAGATGCAATAAAACCACTTCCCATTTTTTGGTTAAACATAGCAGGTACAATCTTGCACTGTTGAAGCTGTAAAACACTGCAGACAAAGAATGACATTCAACTTCAGTAGATTTAGATGATCTTTCTCTCTCTGAAAGTCAAAACAAAATGCTGAAATTTGCCTGCAATGTAAGCACTAAGCTATAATAAAGCACATGTGGCAAGGTACATTTCTAGTAGCCTCTTATTCCTGCTAGCAATAAGCAAATCTCGAGAGAAGTTTAGTAATCTGATTATAATTATTGTAAAAACAAAACATTGTGTACCTTTGTCTTTTGAAATTGAGTTACAAAAATCACATGGAAAGTATCTCTAAAGACATTGTCATAGGATTGCTGCATTTAAAAAATAGGATCATCAGCAAGAGTATTAAGAAGATATAGGCAGTATATAAACGAATTATTTGCACTGAGTAGTCTGGAGATCCCAGTTCTAATTCATTTTGCATGAGCTAGGGAAGGCAAAGATCTTAATGCAAAGAGCTAAATTATTCCTGTTGTAGGAGAGTCATATTTGGTTGCCTCAAGTTTGATTACTCTGAAAGACGTAGGACATGCTATTACCTTATGAGGAAACTAGGTTTCTCCCTTTACCCATCAAGTTATTCCTGGTTAAAAACAAGGTTACCCTGAAAACAGTGGATGCATAGGAGATTTCAATTCTTACCAAAAAGAAAAGGATAGCGAGTTATGCTTTAATCATATCTGCATTGTATTATTTCAGATGCAACCCTATGGTGCAAAGACAGCATTGCAAAAGCCAGAGGAATTCCACAGCCCCTTGGAGAAGGAGAATGCAAAATGGATCCTTGTTTTTAAATAGATTTCACCATCAGACTTTTTCTGAGATTGAAAAATATTCAGAAAAAGTGTGATGAACTGGGAAGGCAGAAGAAGTCTTTGTAATACCCCATTTTATGTTATGTTTAAAAAACAGTGATTGCTTCTAAGTAAGAAAGAACCCATTGATTTATCTATTAGGTTCCAATTCAGCTTTTTAACAAGATAAATCTTATGACATATGAAGTAAAAATTTGATTTATATGTTCTAAGTGGAGCAGTCTGCAGACTTTCCTGTAAAGACATCATCCAGCAACTGAATTACCACAAATTTGAACTCATTTTCAAAGTATATTGCATAAATAGTTTATATATCTTTTTTTTTTCAAAAGAGATACAAAATATATTAGTCTTTTGGAGGAGCTCCCAGACCTGAGCTACTCCTTATAAATGTTAAATTAATTGATTGTAACTGTGGTTGTAGTAAATACCTACTTTCTTTGTAATTCTTTCATTCTTTATTCTCAATAGGCAAGTCTCCATGAATGGTTCTAGCAAATAGAAATATAAATCCAGTAAATAAAATAATAACACATGGTATAAATGTGATGGAGAAGTTTAGTTTCTTTTCATCCTTCCTATACTGTAGAAATTAATCTTGTATATACTGGTAGTGTGCGTGTGATGTGTGTGTGTGTGTGTGTGTGTATGTG
>BHFT01072515.1:0-13034 GCA_004320025.1 Laticauda laticaudata
TTTGTGGTGGCCATTTCTGACCACCACTGCAACCGCCTTTGGGAAAGGGAGTAATGGCCAGCTGGGGAAGAGAGATGTGGCTCTCCTCAACCCTACAGACAGTCTCCCCCCTCTTCACCACCTCTACGGGGTGGTTTAGCCCTGAAACCAGCCGGCTCATGGTGCTCCAGCAGTGAGCATGGATCAAAGCCTCAGAGAGATGAGGTTTCGGTCTGTTGTGGAAAAGCTCAAACCAGAAGCCCCCAAGAGTGGCTAGGGGTTTTATAGCTTATTTGGGCTTTGTATTTGAGCTTCCTGTTCCTGTGCAAGAACATGTCCTTTAATATTCTATTGGCAGTCATCAGATACCTATGGGGTCATGTAAGGGTTATGTAAGGGTCACAGCTGGCTCTATAGGCAAAAGAGGAATTGCAAATCCTAGGTGTTTGAGCTAATCTGGTCAACCTCTGGCTTATCATTTATCTGAGGCCCCAGGTTTTTGTGACTTTGGACTGCAGTGAAGGGGCTTGTATTCTAAAAAGGTTGGGCAAATCATATTGTGGCTGATGGCTTTTGTCCTGTGTTGGATCTTGGGTGAGAGGCTGCTTCTAATCTTATCACATTGCCTTTGTTAGCTTTGCTGCAAGAAGTTTCAAAATATCCTGTCCTAAATGGATTACCAAATCTGCATTTCTAAAATCTGGCCTTTTCAGTTTCTGCTTGCGGGCTATTAAGAAAGACTGAGTCTGCTTTCTCTTTAAGAGCATATTTCTCCATTTCTCCTTTAAGGAAATGTTCTGCTGCTTTGAAAAATACATTGCCCCCCCTTCTTTGGGGCAGCCCCTCAAACCATTTTGTGACCTGCCTATCACACTCTTGGGTAAAGCATGTGAGCCATTTCTTCCTTTCAGTGGTCCATGAAAGTACATCTATAGTATGTAGATGCAGATAATAAAGTTGAAAAAAGGTGAACATTTTTACAAAACTATTGATACATTGAGGCTGGGGATGACAAGGAGTGGCTGGGAAGGGAGGGGCTGGGTGAAGTGCCCTTGACATGAGTGACATCAAGTTGGTCATGCACAGCCAGTCACATGACCACCAAGCCACATCCACAGAACCTGTAGTAAAAAAAATTGAATTCCACCACTGTTCATATCCATACCATGTTGGAGAAGTATTTTAAATTTGAATGGAAGTATAAATTATATGTTGAACAACCGAGTTGACATGAACCCGTAAAGGAAAAACAAACAACTCATATTATGAGAATTGAAAAACAACCAGATAATAAGTATAAATGCTATAACCGCAGTAATGTGAAAATATGGGTGTGGTTGCTTATGTAGTAGCTATGTAATATACTTAAGATGTATATGAGGGCTGCATTTTGCTTGCTGGTTGAAAGAAAACTTATTGTTCACAATAAAGAAGAAAACAAGAGTAAATGCAAACTTTAAAGGGAATTTATTTATTAAGTATCCCTGGGAAGAAGTAATACATAATTCTGATTAAAAAGGATAAGAGAATAACGGAGTAAATTTATGAAGTGCAATGCAGCTTTATGCCAGACAGAAATAATATAACACATGCTTTGCCCTTTATCAGATAATAAAGTACATTTTACAGTGTGAAAAAGTTTATATGTATCAATTTTTAGAAAATACATGACAAAGATTACAGTTGCAATTATTTTACACAAATATAGACTAAGGTTTGTTGCTGAATGCAACAAAAGGAGTAGGTAATGGATTTAAAGAATGTGAAAAAATAAGTTGAGTAATCAGTTAATTGTTTCAACATTAAGCAAGAGAAAAACAAGACTGTATGATAACACTTTTTTAAAAAAAAAATTTTTTTTATTGATTTTACAATTAAAAAAAGACACAACAACATAATAACACGTACATAGTTGAAGGGTAGGGGAAAAAAAAAGGGGTGGGGGGAAGGGAGATGGGAAAAAGAGGGACCGAAAAAAAAAAAAAAGAATATACAGAAAAGAGATTTGTTAAAAATCATTCTTACTTTCGACAATTTGTGAGATCTTTTCTTTCTTTGGTTTTTACACTATCTTAAACACTTTATCTTACAAGATATTATACCATCACTCATTAATATTTATCTTATTCTTTCTATCCTATATTGATAAAATTCATCTTTGTTCTAAACCACTTATTACCAATAATTCCAGCTATTACTAATATATTGAAGTTTTCTTCTTCTTGTTTTTTTAGAAGCTTAAAGTTTAATCTGTTCATTTCCTGGCAGTTTTGAAAATTTTTTGGATAATCATCTCCTTTTGTAGGAATGCTGTGGGGTGCTTTCCAACACTGAGCAAAAGCTAACCTAACTGCCTGTTAATATATGTATTGTATATATTTTGTCTTTGTTTTTGATATTTGTTTGTCAAAAATCCGCTAGATAGAGAAAGACTTTGGTTTATTATTGCATCTGTTCTTTACTAAACATCTTCTGGCCAATTTCGTTATTATCTCCAATATTGTTGGGCTTCTCTATGCATGACCACCACAATGTTGGAAAAAAGTTCCCCATCTTTCTTTTACATTTCCAAACTTTTTGGACTCATTTTGGGGCACCAATTTTTACGAATCTCGAAGGAGGAAAGGTGGCCATCTATTAAAACAGTTTTAAATGCATTTCTTTGTATGCTACCGAATTATTTGTAATCGGTTATTATTACTTCCCCAGACTTTTTCCCATTCATTTAAAGTGATATTATGTCCTAGCAATTGCTACTACCAAGCAATCATATTTCTTTTATTCCTTTTCTTCCTTCTAATTCTACTTCAAGTAAAATTGTAAAATCTAGTTTATATTTTTTTTCCTGATCCCATTAAAATTTATCTAGCTGCTGGGTTATTACTATAATTCCGAATTCTTTTCCTCAATCCTGGGTATATCTACTATGAATTTGTAAAATATGCCCTTTGAATCTATTTTTAAATCTCCCGTTCTGAAGTTCTTGACGGGATATCAAATTCCTTGGTACGTCTAATAAATCTTTATAATTTGATCATTCTTAGAAAATCCAAATTGTTTGGTGAATCATTTGCCTCCATTGTTGATTAGCCCAAGTCGGTACTTTTTAAAATCGTGTTTTTTACATATTTTTTTCCCAATTAGTTACCAATGAGTCTCTACTAACTAAGTGTCTGTGAAAGTATTTCTGGGTAATTTTTTCCTACATCCCTAAAAAGGCATGCCACCCTCCGTTTGTAAGTTGTGGCCCTTAAAAATAAGATTCCTTATTATTTAAGTTTACCCAATCTTTTAAGCATACTAGGGTGGCAGCTGTGTAATACAATTCCCAATTTGGAAGTGCAAAACCCTCCCCTGCTCCTCATATCCTGCATTGCTTTTAAATTTATTCTGGGTTTTTTCCCTTGGCAAATAAATTTAGCAATAATTTTATTGATTCTTCGAAAAGTTTTCTTATGTAATTTAATTGGAATCATCTGAAATAGATATAAAAATTTTGGGAGGAAGTATTCATTTTAACAGTAGCAAAGTCTTTCCCAATAGTGAAATGTTGTAATTTGCCCATAATTCTAGATCCTTCTTTACCTTGAAGCATCAATTTATCGTAGTTGTTTTCTTTAAAGCGCCTTACAACGTGCTGTCAACCATATTCCTAAATATTAATTTTCTTTGGCGACTGTATTCCCATAATTTCTTCTAGTTTCTTTTTTCTGCTTTCTGTTAAGTTTTTACTCATTAATTTTGTTTTTTCCTATTAATTTTAAGTCCTGCTACTGCCCCAAATTGTTCTATTTCTTTAATCAATTTTTGTCCTCTTTCAATTGGATCTCAATGAAAAAAACAAATTCATCAGGAAATGCTTGTAATTTGTATTCTTCTGATTTAATCTTTAGTCCTTTTATCTCTGGATTTTGTCTAATCTTAATTAGTAATATTTCTAATGCGAATATGAAGAGAGCAGGGGCGAGAGTGGCAGTCTTGTCTAACTCCTTTTTCTATTTTTATTGGACAAGTATATTCCCCATTTACTATAATATTGGCCTGTTGTGTGTTTATAAATAGTTGTTATAAATATTTTCAAATTTGGTGCCTAATTTCATATTATATATTTTTTGTATTAAGAATTGCCAATTTAAATTATCAAGGCCTTTCAGCCGTCTAAAAACATAAGTGCAATTCTGTTTCTCGGGTGGCCTTCATAAAATTCTAAAATATCTAATACTGTTCTTGAGTTATTGCTTATCTGTCTAGTCGGAAGAATCCATTTTGATCTTCATGTATATATAAGCTTAATATTCTTTTAAGTCTATTAGCTATAATGGAGGCAAATAATTTTGTAATCGGTATTTAATATTGAAATCGGTCTATAATTGTTAATATATCTGGGTTCAGAAACCTCCTAGGGATCAATGAATCAGTGCTCCCCTCCATGAGTCCGCATCTTAGCTGCCAATAATACTTCAATTAAAAATTTCAACATGAATGATCCAATCTGTTCTGCAATTATTTTATATAACTCTCCTGGGATTCTGTCAGGACCCGGGGCTTTGTTGTTTTTTTTGGTTCTCTATTGCTGATTTCAGTTCAGACTACGATATATCTTTATTCAGTGTTTCCTATCATTTCTTCTTCAAGTTCTTTATCTTTATTTTTCATCTAAATAATTTCTTTATTCTATCCTCATTAATTTCTTCCTTTTTAAATAACTCTTCATAGTATTTATGTACAATTTCTTTTTTCCCCTATCTCTTGTTGTATATCACCGTTACCGTTTATTAATTGATATATCAATCTCTTTTCTTTCTTTTTTTTAATTTGTAAGCTAATCATCTCCTGGCTTATTGGCATTCTCAAAGTAAGATTGTTTTGTCATCTTCAAATTTATAATCAGTTTCTCTTGTTCGATTAAGTTCAATTTGGTGTTTTGTTATTATTATATAGTTTTTGTAATGTTGGGTTTTTTGGGGTCTTCTGTAGTAGCATTTCTAGTTCCTTAATTTGTTGTTGTAGTTTATTTTGTTGGGCCTTAACCCTTTGTATTTTTAAAGACATTTTTACACGCACACCCACACACACACACACATACATATATACATAAGAAATGTTTGTGATAATATGAGAAATAGGCAGATGAATATTGGGATTGGGAATATTTAGATCCAAAGTGGGAAAATTGCTTCAGAAACTACATGAGTGTATTTACTAAGCCTGTCTATGCACCTTAAAGATGCTTCATATTTTCCTTTTTCATATGTTCACTTTAGAGCAGAAGTCTCCAACCTTGGCAAGTTTAAGACTTGTGGACTTCAACTCCCAGAACTCCTGAGCTAACATGACTGGAGGAGGAATTCTGGGAGTTGAAGTCCACAATCTTAAACTTGCCAAGGTTGGAGACCCATGCTTTAGATACACTTTGAGATTAGGAGATATTAAGAAAGCATCATCATGATGCAACAATATGTTCTTTGTCAATTTCAAATCAAAATACTTGCCCATTCAGAATGCACAGTGTGTGTTTTTTGTGTGTGTGCAGTATTTTTGTGTACCATTTTTCTGAATAAAAATCTGGCTGATTTCCAGACATTCTGAGCTACTATTCTGGTTTTAAGAGAACTCGTGTGGAGGTGAAAAGGCAGATCTTTGACTTAGACCCGCAAAAACCCAGCATTCTATTGCTTTGAGTTATTCAAAGGATGTTTTTGGGGAAGATATTCAGAGGATAAACTTCAATTAAAAAAGCATAATACAAACCTCTATTAAAACCATAATTGTTAAAAAAAAAACTGGACAACAAAAGATTTCACTTCCTTAAATTAGTATGTCTTACAGATTTTTCAGTGCTAATCACCAAAATAACCTGTAATGTAACCTATCACATACTGTTTTATAAAAATCACTTGTTTTTACAAATGGCAGTCAAAGTTCATATTTGACAGAATAACAAGAGTTGGAAGGGACCCTGCCCCTTGCTCTAGAAACTTTCTGTCCCACTGCTCAGGAAACCTTATACCATTTCAAACAAATGTCCAATCTCTTCTTAAAAACTTCCGTATTGGAACATTCACAACTTCTGGAGGCAAGTTGTTCTGCTGTTTTAATTGTTCTAACTGTCAGGGAATTTCTCTTTAGTTTTAGGTTGTGTCTCTCGATTAGTTTCTGTCTATTGCTTGTTGTCTTGCCTTCAGGTGCTTTGGAAAATAGCTTGACTCTCTCTTTATGGCAGTCACTGAGATATGAGTACACTGCTATCATATCACATCTAGTCCTTTTCATTAAAGTCCTTTTCATTAAAGTTAGTATCACTGGCTTTTTAAACATAAATTTTTAATTTAATTATAAACTAAACTAATTAAGATTTTGAAAGACAACCATGCAAATAAGATAAAGTACATTACAATGAGATCATAAGAGGTGTTTTTTAAATGTATTGATAAAATAATAATGTAAAGCTCAATGTAGTGTTTCTATCTATCTATCTATCTATCTATCTATCTATCTATCTATCTATCTATCTATTTATCTATCTATCTATCTCATATTTAGGACCTGCCCATTTCCCTCGCAAAGGTACATCAATGTTGAAAATAATTCAAACAAAAAATCTTGGATCATTGAAAACAAAGAGGATTTATTAAAAAGAAATATTAGACGGTTTGCAAAGCACCATTGGTCTTTAAAAGCTCAGGAAACAGGTTCAAATTAAAAGCCATACCTTTAGAACCTCAAAACATACTTTATATACAGTTTCATCTTATCACCCAAGTTCCCTCCTTCTTGAGATTCATTCCCTCTGAAGTTCAAACTCATTGGATTTGCCCTCAGGTGTTGCAGCTAGGATGTCCCCAGGGAGAATTGTCTCTTTCCATTATGTTCTCATCCGTAGCCCTCCATACCTCTTACTTTGTCTGTCCATGTGACATCTTTCCTTAGCGTTAAGGAATGTAACATCAGGGCCTCTTTCTTTTTAATTTTTTTTTAAATTTTTATTCTTTAAAAACAAAAAAGACAAAAATCTCATTTCCATTTACAGTTGTTGCGTCATTGCATATACATGTTTCTTATTTTATGACTAAACATTACTTTATCTTTATCCTTCACCCATTCATACCATCTCTCCCATGTCGCATAATATTCTCGATCCTCTTTGCCTTTCAGTTCCATAGTGAATTTATCTCGTTCAGTACAGTCCATTATTTTTTTAATCAAAACTTCATCTGGTGGTATTTTATCACTCTTCCAATTTTGTGCTAACTTGATTCTTGCTGCAGTTAAGATGTGTACAATAAGGTATCTTTTATCTTTATTCAAATTCCCTTTAATCATACCTAATAAAATGTTTCGGGTTCCAATTTCAATTTATATTTTGTAATCTCAAAAAAGCCATCTCTATATTTTCTTCCAGTATTTTTTGACCTCTATACATTGCCACCACATATGGAAAAATGTTTCTTTCTTTTGTTTGCACTTCCAGCATTCCAGTTTCAAGGTTGGATACACTTTTGCCAGTCGTGCCAGTGCTAAGTGCCATCTACAAAACATTTTATATTGATTTTCTTTGAAAGTCACTTCCAGTTCTGAGTCCAAGTCTTTTCCCACTCATCCACATTTATATTATGACTCATATTTCTCGCCCAGGCAATCATTGGTCCCTTAACAATTTCCTCTAGTTCTACCTCCAGTAAATAATTATATGTTCATGTTATAAATTTTATGTCCTTGCCTGTCAATATTTTTGTAAATCATTATCTATCCCTAGCCCCTTTTACAACTTTCTTAAATTTAGTTTGAATTTGCAAATATACCCACCAGTCTAATATTATCCCTTGTTCTTTTAGTTCATTAAATACAGTGTTTTTAATTACCCCCTGTTCAATCTACCAATTCTTTATTATCTAAATCATTTTAATTCCCTTGTATTGAATATAAATGAGCTTCTTTAGGTGAGATCCAGTTTGTCTTTTCAATAATGTTTGTTTATTTTCTCTCCATGCTTGTAAAAGTGATCCCTTATCAAATGTCTATGGAAATAAGTGGATCTTATTCTTTTCATCCATAGATAAGCATTGCACCCAATTTGGGAGGTCATGACCTTTCTATCACAATAATTCTTTTAGAAATTCATAACCATAGTAAATTGCGCTTGATGTGTTTCCCATTGGGAGTCCAAGCCGCTCTGATTCCACTATTGTAAACTGTTTTCAAATCTGCTATTATGCTTTTTTCCCCTATCCATATAAATTCATTTACTGTCCATATCTAATCCGAAAAGACATTATTATCCAATTTTATAGGATTGTTTGAAATTAGTATAAGACTTTGTTGTTGTTCATTTTTATGCTGCAGTCGCTAATAGTGATTAGTTGTAATTTTTCCCAAGTTTGGCCAATCTTTCGCTTTATCTGTTTAAAGTAATTTCATATAATTATCCTCTTTTATGGAAGAGCATCTTCCTGTAAATCCCAGATCTAGAATTTAAAGTTTTTGACACTTTGTAAGTCCAATTTTCCTTCCCAGTTTTTTTTTTACTTTCTATTATAGTTTTTTAGTGATTACTGTTGTTTTATCTTATTAATTTTTAGTCCGTTCTACTAATCCCATATTCTTTAATTTCTTGAATTTAGATATTCCCTGACCCATTGTATCTTCCCAAAAAACACTCAGTTGTCCCCACTGCCTGTTACTTACTATTCTTTTTTTTGCTCTTCCAGTTCCCATTTATCTTCCTTTCTTTAGCTGCTATCTGATTTTAAAAACACTTCGATGGTCAAGATAAAAAGCAGAAGCAACATTGGATAGCCAACACCATTCATAATCTTAAAGTTATTCAGTAACTCCCCAGTCTATAATACCTGCTTTTTGTTCGAATAAATTTGCCAAATCATTTCGTTGGATTTAGATCAAATCCCAATATTTTCACCTGTTGGGATCAAACTCCACCTGAGAATTGTCGAAGCCTTCATATCCATGGAACAATCGAATGCTGGCTGCTTTGGGTAGCCTCATTCATATTCTAAGACATTGATATTATCCTAATTATTTATTCCTTATCTGTTTAGAAGGTAGAAAATCCATTCTTCACTGTCAAGATGGAAAATACATTCATTTAATATAATTTGAACATTAAATTTCTTGACTTATTAGTGTGAATATTTTATAGTCCTACGTTCGGATTGTATTGTCTTACTTTTTAATCTGTTTGTTGATACTAAATCTTCTTAGGACGGAATTCGTGAATATGCGCTTCCTCCCATGATCGTTGGGTAATTGCAAGCTAATTGACTACATCAGATAACATCTTACATCATAGGTTCAAAACATTCATAAATACATTTATACAGTCCCTGGAAGACTCAAGCACCCTGCTGCTCTCATTTATCTTTCTGCTTTCAACCCCTTTCAATTCCATCATTTATTTCTTTATTTAATATCTCCTTTCGTTTCTCATCTAATTACTAGAACTTCGCTTTTCAATATATTGTCATAATTTCAGTTTATTCCATCCTCCTTTAGTTGTTCAAAATATTTCTGACTATTTCTTTTCTTATCATTCAATTATTCTAATTTTCCATCATCATACCTTCCATTCTGTATCAACCTTCTTCTCTATTTAAAATGCGCTAACCCACCTCCCTGGTTTATTTGCATGTTCAAAAAAATCTGTTTTTGCCCTTTTCACCTCTTCTACTCTTCATTCCTGAAGTTTATAATGTTCGATTTATGCTTAATAAGAATCATCTCTCTCCTCATTTTTTATCTTGTCGTTTTTCTGTAATCTTATTTCATAGGTCATTGAATCTCCTCTGTAATTATCTGTACCATCTTTCCTTATTCCTCTCGCTTTAATATGCTGTTATCAGCCCCTCAAGACTGCCTTTTGTATCCCATTATTTCCTGTAATATGTCTTGCTCCCACTATTTTCCTTTTTAAAAATTCCATTCTTTCTTACATTTCTCGACAAATCTTTCTCCTTTAAAATTGCGGATTAAGTATCCACCTCTCCACTCTTCCTCTTTCTTCCTTCCAATTATTTTAATGAGTGGTTATGATTGAGCCCATAAATTTGTCATAATCTCTATCATATTAGTGCGTTTCCTATTCTCGTTCATCCATACATGTCAGATCTAGACCACAATTTGTGCTTGGGTTAAGTGGAAAGTGAATTTTTCCCCAAAAATTTTATTCTCCTCCAGGTTGCATCTATCAAATTTAGTTCCTGTCAATTGAAAAAGATCTGAAGCAACATTTCCTCTGTTACTTGTTTGTTCTTTGCAATATACTAAAATAATTCCTTTCTTATATCATACTCCTGCATCTAGTCTCCCCAATCATACATTATCTTGTCCCATCCTCAACGATTCTCTCGTGTAAACCTTATCGAATTAACTTTGGTTGTCTTTCAGGCACATTACACTGTAACTAATAACTTGCTTTGTACACCTAATTCTGAGTTCAAATATCACAAATTTACCCTTTGGCCGTTCCTTCTCTACATATTCTTCTACTGCCTTATAATTTCTTTTTTTAACAGTATACCACTATCTCTGTCTGGTTTGACTTCAGGGCTACAACTTCCTAATTTTTAGGCATCAATGCTAAAATTTCCAAAATTATCTTTTATTAATGTCACTTCTTGCAAGTCATACTTATTACTAATTTCTGTTTGGCATCTTAATTAGATTACTATCTGTTTCTTTTTAATGCGTGAGTTAGTCGACCATTTATGTTATATGATAATGTTTTCTTTCCGTTTCTGTTCTTGTCTATCTGTCTTTGTTAATCTAGCTCCTCTTTGCGGCGTTTCTTAATCTCTTCTTTCATCTCCTCCGTTGTTTCTCCTTCTTCTTCTTAGGCCCCTTTGTATCTTGCTGTTGTTGTTCTTTTTGGCTTCGTCTCTATCTCCTCTACGCTGCTTTCTTACTTCTGTTCTCCAAATCACTCAATAGATCTTGGCCTTGTCTAATTATCTATCCTTATCCCTCTTTTCCTGCCATGTTACCAACAACCTTCTGGAATAACATTGTAAAATATGTTCTTCCTGAATGATTGTAGTTACAAAAAGATAGTCTTTTCTCTGTTGTGCACCTTCTTGGAACTGCTTCCAGGGTTATTGCACTACTTATCTTAGTAAACCAATGTCTGTTCTCGCCATTATCTTGATATTATGTCACATACTTGTTTCCTGGGCAAAACAGGTGGACTTCCTTGAGTACTGCTACGTCGAGCTTAATCATTTTCCTCGTATTTTCTAAATTAGAACACAACTAACTACAAATTAATCAATTACAAGGGTTCCAACCTGCGGTCTCGCAGCTCCCATAGAGTGCAGATATATTCCAAGGGCGCATGAAAAAGTCCAGGTACAATAATATAGATATTGCGTACTATTGTTGCATTTATTTTTCTTTTGCAATGGGCTAACTTTGTTTTCATTTTAGAGTAAGTATTCGTTATTTTAGTGGCCCATATATACAATTGTCTGAAAAGATTCAATCCTACCATATTAATTTCAATAATTAATAATTCAATTCTACTAATACTTCTTATATTTACATATATTTACCATCATATTTCAGGGGGTGCGAGGTTTGAAGTGAAATTTCTTTAGGGTGCGTGCAGAAAAAGGTTGGTAACCATGATCTAACACATGATCGCATTTTAAAGAGACACAATGTTGAAAAAGCACTACGCAATTCAAAACCATCATGACCAGACGTAATCTTTGTGTCCACTTCTTAAACAAGTAATCATGCCATAGCGACCTTAAGACAAATCTTTGAAAAATCCTCAGGACCAGCCTCCTACAATAACTCATGGTCACAACCACAGTCTATCCCCTCTTCAAAAAGTGAGTACCCTGGCCGTAGTTGCAATATATCAGACCAATCTCCTATGCTGTTCACCTGTAAAGTCATGGAATCAATTAATTAACCAATTCCATTATTCCTCCACTAGGAGAAACAAACTACTTCTAAGAAAACAACTTTGTTTTCAGAAAAACAATTCCTTGCCATCTGAGACCTCTTTTACACTGCAAAACATATTGAACTCACAACTCGCATCAGAGGGCAAAGCAATAGATGCAAAACTACATAGATTCTGGTAAAGCCTTGGTGCCAGTCGGTACACAAAAAAACTACTCCTAAAACTAAAATCTTATGGTCCTCTCTGACAACTGTATAACTGCATATAAGCATTCCTGTCAAACAACAACAAATGTTCAAAGACTTGAGGAGGCCATCGTATCAAATTCTCTAACCTAGTCAACAGTGGTCATCCCCCAAAAGCAGTGTCCCCAGACCAGCTGTTTCGTACTCTATCATTTACGATGAACCTCTATGCATCATATCAGAAACTTTTCTCTTGCTCATATTAACAGCATTCAATCACAGACCAATACTGCTACCTCAAAAGACCGAATGTATCAGAATGGATATCAAATGGTCAAACAACATATGTTCAACTTCAAATCCTCAACAAAATAAATACTACTGTCTTACAATATCTGTCAACAAAATAAAATCAGAAAAAAATACAGGAGCTGAATATTCAAAAAGACACTTGTTGATGATCCAAACTCTGTCAAGATCTTGCATGACTACGATACTCTACCAATGATCTAAGTGCTAGAAGCCCACTGTAAAAACAACCATACCAACGGCATTAAAGAGTGCTTTAACACCTAATCTCTCCATACTATTTTCTGTGTAATTATCTACATAATAACACAGCATACAAAACATTTGCATAGACCAATACTCGATATACAGCATCGATCAGTCTGGAACCCAATTAGTATCTGAATTAACACCGCTCAGGAAAGTCCAGAAGTATTCATCAAAGAAAAAAGATTCCACTCCTGCTAACTCGTTTGCAGACTACCTTATGCACCAGTACTTTGAAAATGCTATAGACCTAGAAATCCTAAGAACTACCCCGCAGTCCATCTAACGTATAGTTCATAAAATTATATATTCGCAATGTCTCCATCCTGGTCAACATGAACACCTTCAGCTATCAACCATAACAATACCAAAGAGCCACACAAATAATAAAT
>BHFT01072519.1:0-12634 GCA_004320025.1 Laticauda laticaudata
GGAAGCCCTGCGGTTGCGCCATCCGCTTCCATCCGCTGGGCTTCCGTTCCGCATCCGCTTTGCATCCGCCCTGCGTCTTCCACGCGTCCGTGTTATCCGCTCCGGTTATGCAAATTTTTGCCCCTTATGAGAGCGGATAACAATGGATGGAACATTTTGCTCGTCCGCTATGTCCTTTTTGCATCCGTTGGCCAGTGTGACATGGGCTTTAATGATAGTCATAAGGTACAATGAGCAATCAAATCATACTAGAAAACAGTCAATATAAATCATAATCATGCAACAAATTTACAGTCATACAGTCACAAGTGGGAGGGGATGGGTAATACAGAGTGATGAGGGGTTTAATAGTAATAGTAGTGCAGACTTTGTAATAGTTGAACAATGTTGAGCAAATTATTTGTTTAGCAGAGTGATGGCTTTCGGGAAAAAACGGTTCTTATGTCTAGTTGTTCTGGTGTGCAGTGCTCTATAGCATCGTTTTGAGGGAAGGGGTTGAAATAGTTTATGTCTGGGATGTGAAGGGTCTGTAAATATTTTCACAGCCCTCTTTTTGACTCATGCAGTATACAGGTCCCCGACTGAAGGCAGATTGGTAGTAATTGTTTTTTCTGCAGTCCTAATTATCCTCTGAAGTCTGTGTCTGTCTTGTTCCTCTGTAGACTGTATCAGCAGCTCCTTGGGCAGTTTGAACTTTCTGAGTTGGTGAAGAAAGAACATTCTTTGTTGTTCTTTATTGATGACGTTGTTGATGTTAGGTGTCCATTTTAGGTCATGTGATACAGTAGAACCTAAAAATTTGAAGGTCTCTACTGTTGATACTGTGTTGTCTAGTGGTGTAAGAGGTGGCAGTATGGGAGGGTTTCTTCTAAAGTCTACCACCATTTCTACAGTTTTGAGTGTGTTCAGTTCCAGATTGTTCTGGTTACACCATGAGGCAAGTTGTATAACCTCCTGTCTGTATGCAGATTCGTCATTGTCTCAAATACTCAAGTGTTACCTATATTTTGATGGTTTCTTGTTATGTGAATGGTAGCCATAGTAAGCCTTCATGATCATGGAAGATGGGGAGAAAAGTTTAAACTTTTTCTGCTAACACTCCATATAAAAAGTAGTTTTCTGAAACTGCTGCTTGCACTTCAAGGAATTTTCCTACCGATGCCTTCAATGGAGGTGTCTCCAATAAAAATAGTGCCATAGTTTCTTCCTGAAAATGGCTCTCAGTCACTCTGTATTATTTTAAAACGTTTTTCTCTTCTGTACATTTTTAGCACAACATGCTAAATATTTAATGTTAGATACACCAAGTGTCTATTCAAAGAAAACTGACAGGCAGATATTACATCCACCTAACCCAGAGATGATGCAGAATCCTTGTCAATCAGATCTGATTGAATCCTGTGATTAGAAATGAATTGATGATAGATTTAAGAAACAAGATTTAACATAAAATAGAAAACAGAAACAAAGTAATTAAATTCTAAAACATTGAATTTCAGTATTTATATCACAAAGGTCAGTAACAATGGCAAAGTATTTGGATTCTGGATTATTGTTGTGTATTCCAAACTGGTACACTTGAGGATTAAAAAGTCTAGATTTAGTGTAGCATAGAACAGTAATGTTTTTTTTACATTGCCTTCTGTGAAGAAAGATTGAAAAACAAGTTGGAGGTTGAGAAGTCTTCTGATTTGAAAAAAAAACCATCCACTTGTCAGAACTTTTAATATTGCAGTGATCAGAATCTATGTCTGTCTCTCTTTCTCAATGAAACATTTCATATCAGTCATTACTTGTATGTATTCCCCTGATGTTTTCATCCCTGTTTGGTGTTTTGTCGCATTGATAATTTAATCATAGCAGCATCATGCTTGGGAAAAATGAATAATTGTTATTTTTTATTTCATATATTTATTTGTTACAGTTCAGGCATCTACAGTTATGGAAGTTACTTTGGGTCTGTCTATGTGAAGCATAAGTTATCTAAACTGTGTTTATTGGGCAGTACTGCATAATCTAATATGTTCAGTTCAGATATTCCAAATATGTTCAGTTCAGGTATTCCAGGAGATTATTTATCCTGAGTCCCAGTTCATACTAGTAATGTCTCTTCCTGTCATTGGCCTTTTTCCCTTTCCACTGTTTCTTCTTACAGGGTCTTTGTATTGAATTGTACTAAAGAAATGTACCAAATATCACATTTTTCTCTGTTTGATGGCCTTTTTGAGGTTTTTCTAGGATTTCAAGTTTTTTTAATCTTTTATAACTGCAAAGAATTCTCAACATTCTCCTTAAAAGCCACATTTCAAAGATTTTCTGGCTGTTCTCCCCCTTCCAGGATACTATCCATGTTTCATGGCATAAAGGAGAATTGACTAAGCACAACATTTGGTCATTCTTAATTTAAATCTATTCCCCTTAAAGTCCCAATATTATTTAGTTCTTTAAACATTTTCCTGCAATTTATGTTGATATTTCATCAGTGTTCCCATTTGCCCTGATTAAGTGTTCAGAATAGACAAAGTTTTGGTCTTGCTGGAGGAACAACACTGTTAATTTTTATTTGGGAAGGGTCTTCCTTCCCCAAGATTATTATTCCCTGGGGATTTGTTATACTTGCATTGAGATATCCCATAACCATTGGGATATTCATAGCCTTTACTAAAGAAATGGTTTTTTGCATTGTGTCATAAAATTCTTCTAGTTCTCAGTCTGAGTGGTCTTCTAAGGTACATAAATCTGTAGTTTTCTTATACTGAAGGATTTGGCTGCAGTTTTGATCATGATTATTCTGTCATTTATTTGCCAAAAGACCACTGTTGCTTATCCTGTGTTCCTTTTCATGACAAGTGATTTTTGATGAGAAGTACCACTACAATAGATCATTTATGTTTTTCCCTCTGTATCTTTCTATTTCCTGTCCTTCTTTCTTATTGCCATGTACATTTTATGTATATAATATGAAATATGTCACTTGATTCTTCATGCCAAAAGAACTGTTGAGTGATCACAGATCAGTTGAGTTCTACTGAATTATACTGGCACTGCTTGAAACTAGTACTGTGGAGCCTAATGAAAAAGGAATCTATACGATTCAGATCATGTAAACCTTAAAATTAATAAGATACAAATAATATTATTAACTGTCACTGGATAAGTAAGATGGGCTGCCAATAAATTTAAATAATAAAGTAAAAATAGTTATGTGCACAATCTTAATTCTCACATACCTTTTTTCTCTCTTACAGGAAGTTTTATTACATTACTCTGCTAAGGGATCCTGTGTCCCGTTATCTCAGTGAATGGAGGCATGTCCAGCGAGGAGCTACCTGGAAAACATCCTTGCACATGTGTGATGGCCGGACACCAACTCCTGAAGAGCTGCCATCATGCTATGAAGGCACAGATTGGTCAGGCTGTACTCTTCAGGAGTTCATGGATTGCCCATATAACTTAGCTAACAATCGCCAAGTGAGGATGTTGGCTGATCTGAGCTTGGTAGGCTGCTATAATATGTCCTTCATACCAGAAAACAAGCGAGCACAGATACTGCTGGAAAGTGCCAAGAAAAATCTCAGAGACATGGCCTTTTTTGGCTTGACAGAATTCCAGAGAAAAACACAGTATTTGTTTGAGAGAACTTTCAATCTAAAATTTATCAGGCCATTCATGCAGTATAATAGCACAAGAGCAGGTGGAGTAGAGGTGGACACCAAGACCATACGGAGAATTGAGGAACTTAATGACTTGGACATGCAGCTGTATGACTATGCAAAAGACCTCTTCCAACAGCGCTATCAGTACAAGAGGCAGCTGGAGAGGATGGAGCAGAGAATAAAAAATCGGGAAGAAAGGCTTCTTCACCGAT
Source organism: Laticauda laticaudata (assembly GCA_004320025.1). Classification (NCBI taxonomy): domain Eukaryota; kingdom Metazoa; phylum Chordata; class Lepidosauria; order Squamata; family Elapidae; genus Laticauda; species Laticauda laticaudata. The sequence goes on from BHFT01072519.1 coordinate 3,869, forward strand.
CAAATGAAGCACTTCCCAGGGAAGAGACCGAAGAACAAGGACGGTTGCCTACCGAGGACTACATGAGCCATATTATAGAGAAATGGTAGCATTGAAAGAATTTTATACAAAAAAACCCAAGATATTAGTGTTTCCATTACAAAAGAACATGGAATTTAAAAAAAAACTTATTTAAAACAATCTGTAAAACAGAAAGTAGAATGCTTCTTTAAACAAAGGGTCTTTTTACTGTTTCTTACAAGACCAATGGGGTTCTTAATAAAACAAAATAAAAATAATTAAAAAATGAGGTCAGAGTTTAAAATGCACAAGTGTAGTCCCCTAGATCTGAGGCCAAATGTCACCTCATTTTTCATCTCCTAGATGCAGATCTAGACATCATAGAGAGCAGCTTTGTACCACTCTTCTCCATCAGCAATGGCAAATGAGCTTCAAAGAGTCAGTGTTTTCCTCCCTTGTCTATATGAGATGTTCAGTGGTGAACATCATAATAATGGCAGTAAACCTGCCATACAGTGACTTGGTCCCAGATTCAGCTGCTTGACTTCAGATTGAAATCATGGCTAAAACAAAGGCAGAATATGTAACCAACAGCAGTCAAACTAAAAGGAAATTTTAAAAATAGAAAATAAGAAACATTCAGCAAAGAGACTGGACTACGAATTGGGGACTGAAGTTTGGATTACATGGCACTGGTGTTTTGCATGCATATATTCACATTCATACACTCTACATTATCAAAAAATGGTGAATCTGTGCATACATTTTCTCAGCCTTTGTTAAAGAAAGAATTAAATCCCTTGTAAAACTAACTGTAAGTCATCTCATCACAAAGTGGTAAAATACTGTTTCCTAGAGAAAGACTGGTTGTGTATCACTCCAATAAATTTAAAGAATATGATCAACTGAGGCCAACATATCCCAGGCAAACTCTAAATTATCATTTGGTTGTTGTTCTGCTCATGATGGAAAATATTCTTTCCCTCTGTTTGGATGTTGATTTAATAAGACACAGTTATTATTCAAAGTGATTGTTCACTATTTGGCATTACATATTATCCATTGCTGTATAGTGACTGCTATACAATAAACATTAGATAATTATAAGTCCTAGGTCAAATGAGACAAACTTAAAATTTAATGAAGTAATTCAGCTCCACTTATTGATGTCAGGGAGATTTAGATGCAACTAATTTTCACTGGATAATATCTACTCTTTATGGGAGCGCTGATGTTGAATTTAAGACACTGCATTGCATCAACACATGGCAGCACTTGGTTGATCATGTCTGAGCTGAAAACCTAAGCAGGCTCAGGACTTAGGAGTGTGATAATATTAGAGGATACTAAGGCTTTAGACTAGATGAGAAAATTGGGGGAAAAATAGTCTCATAAATAGTACGTCCATACTATTACCAAAAACAAATCCTGCATGGATGTGTCCTTATTTACTTACTTGAAGGAGACTTTACTTGTCTGTCTTGCTTTCTTATTTTTGAGCAAACGAGAACTTGTAAGGCTTAGTTGTTCTCACTTCAAGCTCTGATTTTATAAGCCTTATACTTATTGAACATTTAAAAAAATCACAATGGCATACATTTTTTTCCTTTTTGAAAGCATCCAATTATCATTTACTGTCTCTCCAAAAACCTGTTTCTTTATTTTCTAAACACTTTTATACGTTTTTAAACAGTTTTATAAAATGAGAGTCTGAAGGAAACCAAATTGTGTTTGTCATTATGACTTATTGTTTCTGTTCTCTTGGATACTGAGTTAAATTGTAGATAGTATTTGAATATGAAGGTTGGCAGCTGATTCTCAAAGATCAGGCTCACTCTGCATCATAGAGAGAAGCTAGTGTATTTGTTCCACATTATTTTCAGGACAAGAAAGTGTGGCACTTCCTTATGGTTCTGTATCTTAATATAGGTGGTACTTGACATAGAGCTGTTCATTTAGCAGCCATTCAAAACAATGACTTACAACTGGTCCTTGCATTTGCAACCTTTGCCGCATTCTCCTTGATCAAAATTCAGGCACTTGGCATGTATTTACAAAAGTTGCAACGTTCCTGAATCACATGGTCACCATTTGCAACCTTCCAAGCTGGCTTCCAACAAGCAAAGTCAATGTGGGATATTAGATTCATTTAAAGGATTAATAATTTTTAATAATGCAGTGTGATTCATTTAATAATGCAATGATTCGCTTAACCATAGCAAAGGTTACAATTAGGTGTGACTTAACAACTGCCTGGTGTAGCAACATAAATTCTGTTCCCAATTGTAGTCATGAATCAAGGACTTCCTTTATTCTTTCTGACAGTTCTCAATATATACACTTCATGTCCTAAGATTTGGTCTTTTTCCAAAGGAGATAACCTAATTAAGCAACCTACTATATATGCTCAGCTTGCTGCTTCTATGCTTCATCCACAGGACAGTGAGAATTATTTACAGTGATAACAGAAGGAAAACTTGATTTAAACATAACCTTATCCATCTATTTCAGTGTTTAATACAAATATCAAGTGACCTGTCATGATCTACATCCTAAAAGACACACTAGTTCTTAAATATAAGCATTTGGCAGCTCAGTCAGTGCATGTTCACAGCTCATCAAAACTAAGCATTTGAATATAATTGGGGTGGGGTGGGAGGACTTTATATCTTAAATTTAGGAATTAACAACAGCCTGCTAAGTCTCTGGAAAACTCTGGACTTTTGTAACAAGTAAAATAAACTTTTTAAAATTGTCTGCCGGCAAAAATATCTGCAGCTTTTGACATGCGGAATATGGAGAGTGTTTGTCCTGTTTTTATCACTATAGTCTCACAAAAATGTGCTGCAGCAACTAATCAATATGCATAGTGTGAACAGCAGAGAGCCTGTTCTGTTAGGCTTTGTACAACAAACAGCAAGTTTCTAGGACTTCTTCATTGTGTGGATAAAGATAAAAGGAAAGTAGTTTTGGGGTGTTTAAATTTAATTTCCACAACAACCTTGTTAAAAAAACTTAATGGATCTGCCTATGATTATAGGCTTTCTCCAATATTTTTGTTTGATGTTTTTATCAGTAAAAGCTAAGCAAATAAAAACTACTGAATATTATTGTCAGCTTCAGCGCCAAAGTGAGTGAGTATGTGGTCATTTTGTGCTTAGATCACAATATACTGTAGTTTCTTACAGCAGAGGGAAATATCAATTTCATGGCCTGTCACAATAGTTCAGGTGTCCTCCCAAATTTTGCTAAGATATTATACAAAGACATTTGTACAAAGATATTTAAGTTAATCAAAATCATTTGCACTAAAGCATCTAAATTAGACCAAAAGAACTGAAACTACAAAGGCAAATAAGCTATGATTGGTTATATGCAATAAAGGAAATCAATTCAGAATTTTTAAATTATTATAAGGACAATTATAAGGATATAGAAAAGAAAATAGTGGATGGGACTCTTGACACTAAATGTGACTGTTTAGAAAAATTCATTAATATCATGGGAATAAATTTTATATTGAGTATCACGATGTGTGACCAGATAATTCAAGAGCAGATCAATGATACTGTAAAGAAAAAACATGCTTAGTTTAAAATCCTTTATCTACAATATATCAGGACACTTTTATGGTAGCTCCTGTTGTGTCTTTTCAACCTCCATATAATCTTCTGAACTTTCCTTAACTCTTGACAAGAGCAGTTTATAATGTCAGCAGTGCTGGTACTGGGGGAGTCTAGAAAACATCTCCTGTAGCTATTTAAAATCAACATGCTTACTTAGTCAGAGCAATCACTGCAGAAGAAATGTTATAAACATTTCCAACAGCACACATCCTTTCTCCAGCACTCCCTAGTGTTCCAGGACATTGACTCTGAACTTTTAGCAAAAGAGAATTTTGCAGTACCAGACAGCACATTAGCTCAATCTTCACTGAAATTACTTAAGAAATTCTTTTCTGCAGAAGCCTTCTGAAATGAGAACTGAATGGGGATTCGTGGAATAATTTTGAGGCCATAAACCAGCCAAGTATTTTTCATATAACACAACGTATTAGATTTCTTGTCAGTTTGTTATGACTGGAAGATCCTTTCCAGAAACAGATACAATTAATAAAGCTTTCCAATTTGGAGTACACTGGGATTGGACTGATGGCAGCTTTCCCTAGTGAAATTTCTGAACAGAGAAGAGTAATTACAAAAGATGAATTACCTAGTTGAATGATGAGTGCTCCCTCTGTTATTTTGGGACTCTATTGTGGTATCTGCACTCAGTCTTGTGTTCTTATAGCTCCTAGTCCTAACAGTAAAAACAAGCAGAAGTATATACCTCTATGTATACCAGTTGCTGGGTAACAATAGGAGTTGACTTTTCTAGAATTATCTAGCTCACTGATGATTGGGGAATTCTGGGAATTGAAGTTTATACGTCTTAAAGTTGTTGAGGTTGAGAAACACTGAGCTAGCTATTAGGAGAAACAGAATGGACTCCTGGCCTGATCAAGTATTATGCTGCTGTATGCATAAGGGTTGACCTAGGATTTTGCATAATAATTATTAAGAAAATTTAACAAAAGGAAAAACTAGTGGTTCTCCATTTTTGGCATAAAATTGCTTAGTACTATTACGTTGAAAGCAAAGGATTGCCAAACATCCATGCTATTATATGAGGCTGAATTTACATTGCTTTTTTTTCCAATTAGAAATATAAGACTTTTAAGATGAGAAACAAAGGGGCATCAGGAGGCCACTGCAAAGTCTTCTTTATGAGTTTAGGCTCTCTTCCAGTTTGTGTTTTGACACATGCAATTCACATTCACACAGATGTCTCCAATCCACTCTAATCCTTCACCTGGAAAACCATAGATATGACTAGCAGCCACATAGATATGTGCTAGTCTAGCTTAGAAGGAAAGGGTAAGATTATCCATTTTAGTTCCAAAGAATTTAAATTAGAAGTGAGTAATTTTTACTTGTAGATGATTAAAAATATAATTTTGACAGGCATATGTTGCTAACTTGAATACTACAGTTCTCTATTACCATGCAATTCTTTATAACTATCCTGAAGCTGCAACATTTTCCATGATTGGTCACAGAATATCATAAGAACCATTGTTCTTTTTGTTGTTCTTCAGTCTATTAATCATATATATTAATATATAATCATATATATGATTGCCAACCAAATGATTGTCTCCAAGAATGGGCTGCACGCATTCAAAGGTGGATCAATTGAGGTTTTCCTCTCAGCAAAGTTTTGTGTTAATATCTTTGATTTCTAATAAATCCTGAAGTGCATCATGGGAAAGTGCTCTACCATGTGATTCCTTACCCCATTCTGTCCTATAGTTCCTGCTTTTTCTCCTCTGCCTTTTTCTCAGGTGCCCCTTCCTACATGCAGAATGCTGAGTGCTGAGCTATGAAAAACAATTGTTGAAGTTATTTTCAAATGATGATTTGTTTTGTACATGTTGGAATATATTTTAATTTAGCTGTGTTGCTGGTTTGAACTGATTTTCAATTGTGCTTTACAAACTCATTTAAGGTTTCAATATCTGCGCCAGTGCCTCTGCAAATTTTGGTGAGTGCCAGTGCTTCTATCAGCACAACTGCAGTTGAGTGAAATATCATGTTAATGTTACTTGCTTTATGCAAACTGCTTTTAATTTCACAAAGATGTCTAAGTTGCATTAAGAAGCCAATGAACAAACTATTCCCAAAGATCTATTTCCTCTCCTTCATTTGGGTGATTTTCTCCAATAAATTGGTACTTTGATCTTTCTAAGCTCCATTTTTCTCTCCCATTTAAGATCTCAAACAGGTTCTTCTTAATTACACTGAGAGCATCTATCTTTGGACTATTATTTTCCAATAGACCGACTCTATAAAATCTGCATGTTTGCTGCAGAAACTAAAAGCAATGTTTAAATTGAATCAAATAACTTCTAAAGCTTTAATATATTTATTTATAGCTTCTTTTTTAAAAAAATGTTACAAAGGCAAAGGATTATTTTCCTTTTCTTCACTTCAGTAACTGCTACGAAAACAGACAAAACAAAATAAAAGAATAGTCACCTAATTGTTTCTGTCTAGATCAAGACTGGACCTTAGCAAATTAAATAAAGTGTTCAGAAAGATTTTTGGCCTGCTGTTATATTTTGAATATGTGCATTCTCCATTGCACCATATGTCTATGTGCCACGTCATTGATATTCTAATGTCCTGTTTCATCAAATTGCTCTCAGTTTGTGGGGGGAAGGGAAATAAACCTATTATAAATACAGAATCTTCCTGGCAAGGGGGAAATCAGAAGTAAACAGTGTCTAATTTTCAGATTACAAATCATTACTAACCATTAGATTCTACTGTTTCCTGTATAGAACTCAAATTTGAATTTGACTATTTATGAGCCTGTTGCTTTATTTGTATGTTAAATTATCACAATTTAAAAGCAGTTTTTAGAAAAATCTTAGCCTACCAAGTCATGAAGCCTGGTCAGCATAACCTGACTTAAATTTTCAAGCTTCCCCATAAATTATGCAATTATTTATTTTATGAAAAAATACTATTCATGGTAATTCCTGAAAGATGGCTCAATATCCAAGGAAGCTATAATACACCTATACTTTCTGTTGGTCAATTTAAAAAGAAAAAAAAAGAAAGTCCCAGCAAGATATTATATATCATGGACATGTTAACATCTCAAAAACAAGAAATTAATCTCCCTCCTGCTGTTCTGGCTGCCAAAGCTTCTGAAGAAAAAATGCCTTAAAAAAAAAAAGCAAAGGCTGCTTCTACCTCTCTACAACCCAAAGTCTCATTCATATGAAACCACCATCTGGATTGCACTAATGGTTACAAGCTCATTGCACAGGAACAAGAGTCAATTAATAGCTGCTACTAGATATTTGCACAAAGGAGGGTGCCCATGCTCTCCCTTACTAAAAGCTCCCATTGGGACCAAGCACTGATTTCTGGTGAAAAAGAAACATATATCCACATTTCATAAGATCACAGCCTAAAACAGAATGAAAGTCAAAACAATTTGCTTCAGGAGGAGAGAGTATTTCTAATGTTAGGCTTTGCAATTTCTCAAATATTTTCTTCCTGCATGAAAGTGACTTTTTTATTAAATTCCCAGGATGCTTAAGAATTTTTCCAGGTGAAGCATGATAGCAAAGAGATGACAGAAAGTCCTACTGCTGTCCTTGTTGCTTTTGTTATGCATTTTTCCTTCACCATATGGCTATCCATGCTTTCAAACTGAAAAGGCACCATGGGAAGAGTCCTCTCAGGACATATTTTAAAATTTAATGGAAGCATGGAAAGACAAGGCAGACCATTGGAGATAAAATTCTATAAGAAAAAGCAGAACAATTCTGCCAAATCTCTGGCCAACTCTTGACTAAAAAGAACACCCCACTCTCCATGAGAATGTAATGGAAGTCCTCTTCTCTTTTGAAAGAATACATTTAAAATAGGTTCTCTTTCATCAAACTGGTGAAAGCAAATTCAGGAGAGTTTTTATATGTATGGTACTAATTTGTAATAAAGACAGAACCAAAGTAGAAGTGGCTGTTTTTAAAGAAACACATTTCAGGAAGAGAAATGTGAAAAGGCAATTTAATTTACATATAAAATGCAGCAATAAAAGAATCAGAAGTACTATATGAGTCATTCAAACACAGTCTATGTTCTCTGAGAAAGCAAGTTACCACTGTGCTGTGCAACAAATGCTAGTTGTTCAATATTCAGGAGTGGCTTCATGTATCTGCACAAGATTCCTAAGCCTTATAGTGAAACTGGAATCTCACTTGCACATATGTGTACATTTAACTCAAGGTGTGAATGCAACCATGTTCTGATTAAATAAACTTGTGAGATCATGACTGCTCCACCCTCAGTTGCCAGTGCATTTAAAACTTCTTCAGGTTCCTAAATCTAGCAGACATCCCTGCCGCACTGCTTAAGTGTGTTCTATGGAGATGCTGGCCCAGCAACCCGGTCCTCCTTAAGCTGCTGTGAACCCTTGATTAGGCCATGAGGTTGTCGTGTATAGTGCACAGCATTGTATGCATGATCTTGATACTTAGTGTCACGCCTTGTGGACTATTGTTCACAACAGCATGTATTAAAAAAAAAAACCTATCCTAATCTAAGTTAGGATAACAGGAATTAGAGGCAACAATTTTCATCATACTACACTACTTTCAGAGTGGTGATAATCAAATATAAGGCGTGGTGTTTGAAATAGCAGTACAGATTTACTATGAAGAAGGGAAGATTGATGGAAAAACAGTGACTTCAAAGCCTATTCTTTTGAAGATTTGCCTGATGAAGCAGGACTAAACTACACAGCTAGAATTATGAACGTAAAGAAAGTTCCCAATTATTTGAGTGTTAAGAAATTCTATAATGCTACAATTCTGTAGTGGGTTATTATCTGGAAAAAATTGCTCAGTGAAAACAGTTGCATTCCCAAAATAATTTCCCAAATTTGGATTCATAATAACAATAAACCTTTTCCAGTGTAGTCTGTCAGCTTGCCTTTTAATTTGGTAGGCAGGCTTATAACATTCAATCCATTCTGCTTTTCCCATCACACCTTATAAGCAATTATGTCTAGAGTCCCTCTGCGGTGTCTGCTATCCCGCATTAGATGGGCACCTCATGATAGGGAGCGAAAAGAGAAAGAAACGACAGGAGACGAAGTTTCTCGGGATGAGTGTGCCCAGAACGTCTGGGTACTGACTCTTTTATTATG
>BHFT01072522.1:0-12559 GCA_004320025.1 Laticauda laticaudata
GTTTAGGTCCGTTAGGACCGACCAGGGGCAAAAATATCAGCTGCAATCTCAGAGCCCCGAGATCGCAGCTGTAGCACCGAGACGAAGCTCCGCCTTCTCCTTTCTGACTATTGTTTTTGCAGGACTGTGATCACTTGATCCTTTCTGGACTCTTTTGGAATTCTGATTATCTCATTATTGCCACTGGGATCTTGACTTCCCCTTTACTTAAGATTTAACATTGGGTAAATGACTTAATTCAGCTTTCTGGTTCATTTTATCTTACACAGCAAGCTCTTTAACCTAATCACAATAATAAGGAAGTAGCTGTGAACAAAAGAAGATGGTGTCTTCTAAGATCATAAGGAGGATATTGTCAGACAAAACAAAGCTAATCAGATTGGTCACATCAGAAGCAGTTTTTTAAAATGTACTTAGACCTACCATTTGAGGTCAGAAATTATATAATGTGCATGCTTATTAATCACCTGGAAGCTGCAAATGGATAGATCAGTTTGGCCTGCACATTTCAGTTCAGGAGAGGCTAAAATTAGCCACTGAATTTATGCTAAAAGATGCACTTCTAACTACTGCAACTCAATAATCCCTATCCTAAGTAATGGATCTCCTTCCAAGAAAAATGCAATAAACAAGCTGAAATTAGCAAATGACAATGATTTTATTTCCAGAGAATTTATTTTAATGAGTATTTAGGAGTTGAAACCAGATTTTCTCCCCATTATTATTTTTAATTATTTTCCATCTGAAAATGCAAAGCTTATTTCATACAGATTCTCTCCTAGAGGGCTATTATTATGTCCTTGGAAATCTGAAGGCTTGATTTCTTTCCTTCTTTCTTTGCAGGAAGAAAGAAATGTTTTTACAAGATGAATAAGTAAAGCAGAAGGATATTTAGAGAACAATAGATTACTACGAGTATAGATTTGTCATTGCAGTGAGTAGTAAAAACCACTGCATGCAAAATTACAGGAATATATATGAGACCAAAAACTTATTAAATTTCATTTTTGAAGATCTATAAGAAATCTATGGAGTTGTTTACAATGTTTTAATGACAGCAGATGCCTTAAAGCAAAGTTGATGATAAAAGTAAATGATGCTCATCATGGTGTTTTCTGAAGCAGAAAATACCACTTCATTTTGAGAACAAACGGGGACATGTCTGGTACTTGAAGTGAAAACAGATTCAACAAGACTGATATTTGGGCAGATATTTAGCCACCTTCAGAATGGCTTCATTTGGGCTAAAATATGCCTGCCATTATTTCATGGTATATTACTCTGTTAATGAATAAAAACATTTATAAGCTTTGATTGAGGAACTGAGTATTGCTTATTTGCGTACCTAAATAAAGGTGGCTTGCAGAATTTCTCAAATGGTAGTAAGCGGTAAGTGCATCTTTTTAGTGTACAGGCTTCTTATTTTACTTTGAGATTTGATTAGTTATACAAAAACTAAATGTTTTCTACAAAAACATTTGTAAAATGTTACAAAACTGATTTGCATTTCTTGCTTGCCTCAACATAAAGTCAATCTACCTACCATTTGGAAAAGCCAAGAATGGACAATGTTCAACCCAGTCCAACCGCAGACTGCTAGAAAGATAATTCCCAGTTAATGATTTCTTCTGAAAGAGGCTAAGAAATTTTAAAAAGAAAGATAATGAAGAAAGAAATTTATAGATGGGTTGGAAGCCAGGATTTGCAAGAATAGAAAGTGGGAAGTTTGCAAAGGAACACTATCAAAATTTTGTCAATACTAGAATACTAGTAGTTTGCATTACAATGAAAATATTGCTTCAAGTGGTATTTTCTGCTCAATTTTTATACAAAAGCAGATACCAAGGAGAAGAAAGATTTATATTCTACACTGAAATTTGATTGATTATGTATCATCGAGCCCATATTGGTTTTTAGGAGCCACATAAATAATTTTTTTTCCAGTATGTTCTGTCCCATCTTCTCCTTTACATCTTAAAATAGTGTAAATATAATCACTAAACTGAGCCTGTCCAGCCAGCTGTATCTTCTTTTTTCCTTTCCTTCTACCTTTTCCAGCATTTTAAACTTCTCAAAAGAGCAAATTCTTCACATAATCCTAAACCAAGCCAAGTCCAAAAATGCCAGGGAATTTCTAAAAGCCTGGCATTCTGAATCAATAGACACATAGACATTAACAATACCTATGGACCATGCAAAAAAAAAAAAAAAACCTATCCCCCAGCCTAAAAATGAACAGAAAAACCCAACTCTTCAGCAGCAATCAACACCTAGATCAGATAGATTAATTCCAAGGTTAACATCAGACCAAAAATCAAATAAGCTACGAATCAATAAACTGCCAAAGAAGTCAACAGCAAACAGCCCAATCAAATAATCTCTAAGACCAACCCCCACCAACATCGACAGGCAAGCCACTAGAATATAAACTGCACTGATGTTACCTAGTTTGGATAATGAAATATCTGCAAGAAAACAAACAAGCCCAGAGAGCATCAAGGCCCTTCATTTCATATAATGTATGCAAAATATAATAAGCTGTGACTGGTTATTTGTGCCTTGGATGAGATTCTGTCCTGTCAATAGTTTGTTTGTTTGTTTTTTTCAAAAATAGCCCCTTCCAAAAATATGTCTTGAGTTTTGGGCATCTGCAAAGGTGAGTCAGCAAACTTTGCTTCAATAAAATTGCTGAACAAACAGCCAAGAATGAAAGAATAGGCATGACAGAAAATGAATGGGCCACTTCAGAAAAAGATCAACAACCATCAAATGTTTATCCAGGCCTCTGACACATTGTAGGATGGATATAAAGTTCAAATAAATGATTTGTGAGGTTGATGTCAGGGAGGAGCTGTAACAATGGAAACCGTTTTCTGGCATTGGCATGGTGATAAGCCCTGACATATGCATTGCCTATGTCACAGAGGTCTGTTGCATTGCCCCCAGAATCACAAAGGAAGAGTTGGACTTCTTAAAATGCTCAGCCATAATTCACTAAATACTACTGACCAAAGCTGCAACAAAGACTGGCTCAACAAGATAATAGTATGACTGGCAATAGTGGAAAAATTCTCCACAGTTCCTAATAAGAGTATAAAAAGATAAAGGGTTTTCTTAAAGGGCATTTATCCAAACCTGTACATATGGGTCTTGCTGACAACAGATCGATTAGTAAAGAAGACTCTCCCAGCCATCCCCAACAATCTCACACATTTTTTGTTAGAGTTTACATTCAACAAGATGTATTTCTTAATACACATTTAGACAACAGATATTCTTTTGATTAATTGGGCTGCTAATTGAGTGCTGAACATACATCTACAAATGCCCTCTAATAATTTTCTCAAGGACAATCACTAAATGTACAGTGTTTAAAAATAACTAGTCTGGTTAAATAAGCTTTAAGCTCATAAGTAATGGTTTGTTCTTACAATTGCATTGGAGATCTACAGCTCTGATATATAGATCTTATCAGTTAGTAAAGGACTGTGCACCTGGCATTATATACTATGCTCTGTTCTAAGAAAAGTATGATTGCTTTCCTGATTGACAACATTCATCATCCATGGGAAGGTGGAAGAAGATGCCTACATCACATACACTTGCACAAGTGATCATTGTTAGTAAAGCTTCATCAATCATCTTTTTGGCAAGCATACACATGGATGCATCATCATGTTTAGTGTAAGATTTTTTTTTCCCCTCATGACATCTATTTGCATATATAAAAGAAAATTGACAACAACACCTGTGCAAAAATTGTCCCCTCTCTATTGCTGCTGTAAACATAAGTTCCATTTAAATGTTTTCAGGATCAAGGGGTGGCAATATAGCCCCCAAATGGTCTATTTGATAGTGTGCCTTAAGATGAAGGGCATATTATGGATTAACCTCACGGCAAGACAAATATTATGTGAGAAACTTAGCATAGGGTCTGATGATTGCTATTGGTTTCAGTATAAAGATTGCTTACAATCCTTGCAAAGTATTTTTAAAAAAACAGTTATAAGACAAAAGGAATGTTTATTATTTCCATGACAATTTAACAAAAAGAATGAAAAATGCTAAAAGAAATGAGACAACACAGAGTCTTTGACAACACATATAAATCCCAAATCTTTAAATTCTACATTTGATCCCACATCAATATGCATATTATACTTGCCCAAGATGAGAACAATCATGTCATTTTGGGAAAAGCAACTGTATATTTCTATACCTTCTGCTGTTTGAATATGTCTCTTGGAGTGAATATGTGTGCCTATGCAGGAATTTTTCTTGTTTTCTAAATTTGATTGATACATATCATTAGCAAGATCTGCATGCGGATATAATAAGGGTTGGATGCCTTCAGGCAAGCAGTTTAGTCCTAACAGCTTCAGAAGCAACTTTTGTTCTTAGAGACTTTTATTTTAGGATGACCTGATTGTAAACAGGCATCACCAGAGACTTTGTTTCTTCCAAGAATTGGTAACATCTTTACTTCAACCAGTGGTTTAGAGTAGACCAGAGATGTCAAACTTGCATCATCATGGCATCATCACATGATGTATTGGGACTTTTTCCTTCTTCACTAAACTGGGCGGGGGCAGGGCCAGCATGTGATGCATCTGGCCTGCGTTCTGCGAGTTTGACACCCCTGGTTTAGACATTCTCTTAATGTGCCTCTTGTCTGGGTTAGCTATGAAAGGCTAATTAATTGTCACTTTCTCATATGTATTATGGCATGAAAATATTTCTAGCAGTAGTCATTGGAGTCAATTAACTAGAGGGCACACACTTGGATAGCATAGCTATAAGAAAGGCAGAGTTGTTCTGTTTTCCCCTTTCCCTGTCAGTCCCTACCTCATATATCTTCTCACTGTATCAGATTCAACCCAGTTCTTTTCTGGGTCAGATTTAACTCTCAGCCCACTTCCCCTGGGCTACTCCCAAGTCTCAATTTTCCCTTACCAATACTGACATAGCCTTTTCCTATCTCATTTTTTTCCTTCTCTTCTCTCTATCTGTCTTCCTTGAGGTCTGCTATCAAACTTGTCCTGACCAATATCAGAATAGAAATCCCACACACCTTCTGGTAAAGTCCAACAGACCAGATGGTAGAGGCAGATATATATTTTAATGTAAGCACCCTTGAACATTCTGCCAACTTTGTCAACACTGAATGCAAGATGTAGGATGCTACAACTGCCATCTTTCCTGTTTTAATGTCCTTTACACTATTGCTCTATATTTCAGGATTCAAGGATGGAGTGATAACTTCACACTTTGGGGAAGGAAAATGACTCAAACCTGTATATTGTTTCTATATCAATTTATTTTCTGATCTCAATTTATTTGTTTCTAGTACTGCCAGATCTAGCCTTTATATTAGTAGTGTTTTGAAACGAACTCCTTTTTCTTGGAACATCAATTATCTTTATGTTTTAAAAAATGGATACATGATCCATCTGGGATTTTGGTACATTGAACCAATCAACAATGGCAAGCTGAGCATTCCACGAGCATAGAAAAAGGTCGTCACCAATTGCATTGCTAACTTACCATACTACCTGAAAAACTTAACCACTGTAATGTTTAACAAAATATCTACTAAACAAAAATAAAATAAATTACTGTTTCATAGACAGATCTCATTATTACATTACTTTGCAGTTGTGCATCACAATTTTATATTTTATATTTTAAAATCTGTGCTTCCTTCCTTATACAGAATTCATAATACACAAGAAGGCACAGTTATTTTTACACAAAGTGTTTTGGACAATAAGGCATTGATCCTCCTTTCATGCCAGACCTCTACTGCTGATGTGAAATTTCCATTTTCCTCTTGTTTGGTCCTTTATTGCCCATTTATAAATGGTGTGACTATAAGAAAATGTCAGTTATTTTAAATTCTGTTATATCCCCGAACTCAAGTTATAACCTTAAACAAGGCATTGAAATACTCTAGGGAAAAATGAATGAAGAACCCAGTGGATTATGTTCCTATCAGACCTTCATTACAAATGTACATTTCCAAGAAATAAGTTCATCATTTGGCAGCATTCAGACTATCAAAACATCAACAGAGAGGAGACTGAACAGAATATATGAAATGGCTTTTCTCAATAAGAGAGGTAATAAAAAAAGCTATTGCTGGCAACCACCTATTTTATAAGGTAATGTGGCTGCTTGAGAGCTGAGTGGTTTATTTTTCTCTCTTTGTGGAAGAAAATTCCCTGCTGTTCAGTTACTGAAATTAATTACTCTATGGTAACACTTCTGCTAATCTTAGACCCTTTTGAAACTGTATTCTCCTGAGTTTTACATAGAATAAGCTGAACATTATACTTCAAAAGCTATATATGAAATAGGGAGAATTTCTTTTATATTTGTCTGCTTGAAAAGGAAAAGTTATAAAGTGACTGTTCTGGTACTTATTTAAATAAGGAATTGCCTTTTTATTTTTATGCTTAATAGAGGCAGAACATGGGGATATATGGTATAATAATATGTCTGCTAGCATTATTAACTGCCTCAAGAAATATCTTGACTTTTTCCTTTCCTTTTTCACAAAAAGTCCATATGTAGAAAGTCACTTTCTATGATTGATCTCATAGTGTGACATGCCTTAATGTGTATTAATAATTACCAACCATCTCTCATTTCATGCCTGTTTTCGTAGTTATCTTATGACAGCAAATCATAACTTGGTCTCTAATGGTTCTATGATGTCTTTTTGTGTTTTTGTTTCTCCTTTGATTATTTTGCCAATGCAGAGAAGTCAAATGTGGCTATCTCAAGATTAGACATATGATATCTCCACAAATATCTGTTTGTAAGATTCATAAATTTCAGATTCTCTACTATAATCCTCACAACAATTAATGAGACTAAAAAGTTTTATTTGCTCCTGTCCAAGCCATATTATTCAATATTATTCAATTCATAATATTGAATATTGAATTCATATTCAATATTAATGAATGCCTTCCAAATATTTCTAACATAATCCAGAATGATTAGTTCTATGTTGCAAAACATGAATACTGAGGTTGAGAAAATTGGGGGTTTTTTTGTTTATTCATAAACAAATCCAAGATTTCAACTTAAAATACATGTAGTCTTCGCTTAATGATCACAAGTGGAGCTGACAACTTCCATGATTACTAAGCAGAATATCATGTGACTACAGCAAGCTTACAATGTCACTTCCCATTTTGTCATTAAATGAATCATTGCAGTCATTAAGTGAAACATCACCTGACACCAACCTGCGATTATTGATGGCTTCTCCATTACTTCTGCTTGTCAGAAGCTAGTTTTGAAGCTAACAAATTGTGACACATGATCACAAGACATTACAATGGTCATAAATACATACCAATTGCAAATTACCAAATGTGACTGCAGGATACTGTGTGGTCATAAATATAAGGATTGTTGCAAAGCATGTTTTGTACCATCATGACTTTGAATGGTTGTTAAATGAACCAATTGGTAACCAATTGGAAGACTATTTGTAATGTATCTGTCAATAACCATGAATCCATACAGGCAAAAGCCAGCATTACTGAAGTATATACCTTATAAGCAACTGTGTCCTCTTTGCGGATGACATAAAACTATCCAACACCACCAAAAATGCTACTGTCCTTCAAAGTGATCTTGATTATGTGTCTGAATGGTCAAACATCGTGCAACTCCAAATCTTGACTAACAAATGCTCTGTCCTGCACATTGGTAGAAAAAATTAGTACACCAAATACAAACTAGGCGGATATGACTTCGTTGATGATCCTCACTCTGTCAATGACCTTGGAGTTCTCATATCAAATGACCTAAGTGCCAGAGCTCACTGTAACAGCATTGCCAAAAAGGCATTAAGAGTTGTAAATCTAATCTTATGAAGCTTCTCCTCTGGAAATATCGAATTGCTAAATAGAGCATACAAAACTTTTGCCAGANGAGTACTACACTCCTCTGCTCGCAACAGAATACTCTATATCACCAGGCTTGAAATTTTGGGCTTGGACAACCTTGAATTACGCTGCCTACAGTTAGACTTAAAAGTAGCACACAAAATTATCTGCTACAATGTCTTACCGGTCAATGAATACTTCAACTTCAACCACAACAATACAAGAGCACACAATAGATACAAACTCAATGTAAACAGCTTCAAACTCAATTGCAGAAAGTACAACTTCAGCAACAGAATGGTCAAAGCCTGGAATGCACAACCTGACTTTGTTGTTACATTCTCTAATCCTCACTCCTTTAACCTCAAACAAACCACTGTTGACCTCACCCCATTCCTAAGAGGGCTGTAAGAGGCGTGCATAAGTGCACCATTGTGCCTACCATTTATTCGTACCTATTTCCTGTATTTTTACTCAAATTTTTACTTATACCTATTACCTTGTAAGCAATTGACAAATCAATCAATAAATAAACAAACAAACAAATAAATAAATAATAGATTTCAGATATAACTTTCTTCATTTTGAAGGAAACAGAACTTGGAATACAAAAGCTGGAAGAGTTGCATGTATTCAGGCTATTTCATCATTAGTGATATGTAGCATCATAATACCAACATCCCCCTTATAGTTAAAATGGTCCAAATGATAGACCAATGGCCTATCTTTGTCACTGTTACTTTGGTAAGATGGTTGGATGACTATAGAATTATTGTTATTGTTGGGTAAATGACCTTAGCTGGCCTCCAAATTTTGATTACATTTCATCTTATAACTTTTCAGGGCCTGCGTTGCTGTTCCAGTCTATGTTACACCACAAATGCTTTGATGGAAAACAAATCAGTCTATTCATGGAATCATTTCAATTCCCTGTTCCATACTATAAACTTTCACTAATAGCCAAGGCAGGAGAGATAGATTTCAGAAACCAGAATATATTTGTCATCAGCCTATTAGAAAATCTTAGACTTCTACACACAGAACTGTAAAACCTCTAAACAAAGCAACAAATACTTAGTGAATTATTTAGTAAAAACCTGTATCTTAGGAAATAACTTCTGAATCCAAATTAAATTTATTTTATAATATGAAATATTTCCAGTTCACACCTGAAGCAGATGGAAGGTGACTACATCAGTAAATCAGACCTTTCAAATTACAGAGGTTTATGAAGCTCATCTACATTTTAATCAGTCATAAGGGATTTATTTCAGGAAAAACTCAAGAATGCCAATTTTTGCCACCTGGATATACATGGGTAAGCTCATTGTAAATCAAATAAAATATGTTACCCATTTTCATTTTGAATATATTTCTCTCTTGAGCATATTGTATTGCATAGTTATGGATATCAACAGATTTTACTAGCAGTAATATAATACCGTCAAAACTAGACATGAAGCTAATTTTACCTTCCTAGCACATTTAATTGGAGTTAATACTATTTCAGTTTAAAAATATGTTTATGCATGTCTGGTTCTCATATTAACATTTTTAAAATCTAACCAGCTTTTGTAGTATCACGTATATTTAGTCTGAGTTTGGAAAGGCTGGTTTCATATATTCAGAATATATAATACTTTTTCTCTGTTAATGTGACTTATTGATATTGGAAGGAACAGACCCATGATGGTGAGCCTATGTCATGCATGCCAGAGGTGGTACGCAGAGCCCTCACTTTGTGCATGCGAGCCATCACCCCAGCTCAGCTCCACTATGCATGCATGAGCGTCTCCTGATGGCCAGCTGGTCTTCGGGTCTTTGCCACACATGTGGGGGGGACGGGACACATGCACAGGAGTGTCACATGTGCATGGGGATGCGTGTGCATGCACATGCATGGGGTACACACAGGCATTGCATTTTGGGTATGCACTCATGCACGTTTTGGGCACTCGGTGCTGAAAATGTTAGCCATCATGGAATAGTCCATAATCTGTCATGCTGGTTCAATGCAGATTGGCAGATGTAACCAGTGTTAGTCTGACGTATCCATTGATATGATCCATATTGATATGATGGCAACTTATTTTTTCAATTGGGAACCATATTTTCTTATTTTATCAGCATTTCTGAATACACATATATTTCAGTCCGATATGCAGGGTAAATATTCCAACAAATGCAGTCCAATTAGAGGCTCACTATCTTACATGACTTAATGTAAAATATAACATCTTATTATCTGTGATCATGAGTAAAAAAACAAACAAACTAGGAGCTTAAATTAAAAGTTTAAATTTTTATTATAACCACATGAATTCTCACTGACTTAACTCTTTTGGATTTTGGCTGCAAGAACACTTTTATCTATTTTTCCCCACTTAAATGTATGCATGTCAAAGAAATGTATTATTTAATTAATTACTTTTTCCCTTTTTTATGAAATAGTGATGCAAAATGGAATGCTTTGTAGCACAATAAACTACCTTGAAGCGTTTGTCATATGAAACATTATTTAAAAAAGGACATATTTGAGGATCTTATAAAAACAATTATGAAAACTGCATACAAATATCATATATTTGGAGAAGCTATGAAGGAAAAGAAATGATGTTATATTTTGAGAGAAGACTAATAATTAAGTAGCTTTGATGTTAATATTAATTTAACATCATGTATTGAATATAGAATTATTTATGACTTCCTGTTTCCATTTAGCTTTATAATCAGTTATCAATATATTCTCTTTTCTTCCATATTTAAAGTCCATTCCCTGCATTGTGTTATTTCATTCTTATATTTTTAAACCCTCATTTTTGTGACTGTATAGGGACAAAATTCTGGAGGACTCATTCTGGAAAAAGTTTGCTGTTTTTTGTGAGTCCTCTTCAGGATGTGGAGAAGGCGCTATATGAGCATTGGTGTACAGTCCATCCCCTGTGAATACAAGCATAAGGCCTTTTCTACATTTCAAGCTTTAGTTACTTGACTCTTGTTCAAGCAGATTTTAACTCCTCCTACTGCTTTATCTATGATTAGGTCCTAGTATAACTACCTGGAGGATCCTTACCAAATATCCTGATTCTTTAGCTCTGTCAGAAAGCTAGGAAAGGAGGCATCTTCTCTTTTCCTTTGTACAGCCACAATGAAAATACATGGTTTTTAATTGATAAATCTTTTGAATCAGCCCCATTCCAATGACTACCTCTTGACAATTTTCCATATGTTACCTCCACTGTGGACTAGTTAAAAGAAAAAAATAAAATACCCACCAAATTATTATTTTGCCTGTCATTTCAGGCTAGAATGGTAACCAGTAATTTTTTTTGTCAATATCACATAAAAAAGAAAGATTTTTCTGATGGGGTTATGGAAAAAATAACGCATACAATTCACAAGAGAATTTTGCTTCATTTATTTCCTCCTTTAAAACAAAGAAAACTGAGAAACTGAATGAATAACATCCATCCATCCATCCACCCATCCAGTCATTCATCTACAGAATCTATTATAAGTCACTTTTGGCCCAAACTATAAATTTCTAATCAGGCATTTTTAAGACACAATGTGATCTGTCAATAACCATAAATAAGGTTATGATTAAGGAAATGAAAAATTGAATGAATTCAAAATAGACTGACCTTCTGTTATGCAACAAAAAGAAGTACATTTTTCTGGCTCAGAATTTTTTGTCTGCCCTGTCACTAATGCTATCACTATGCTTGGGTACAGCCATATGCATTAAAAAAGAGCTTAGGGATATTGTAAGGAAAAATCTAATTTTAGGCCAACAAAACTCCCAGTCAGTACCTGTTAGTAATAGATTCCTGACTTCTATTGGCAACTTTTCTCTATTAAATGTATGAAAAAGAAAGCCATATGCATATTTAGTTTCACAATTTTTCTTTACTAAGAAAATCAAATTCATATCTAGTAGACAAACAAACTAGTAGATGATCTTTAAATAATTGCAGAAATGAATTTAATGTATGTGATTCTTTAGTACAGTGGTGTCAAACTTGTAACAACACATTGTCACATGATGTATCGCTTTTCCCCCTTTTGCTAAAACGGAGGTGGGGGTGGCCAGCATGTGACATATCTGGCCCATATGCCATGAGTTTGGCATCCTTGCTTTAGTAAGAATGACTCATGCCACAACTTAATCACAGACATTATGAGTCATAATAAGCAGCCATTCTCCTAGGGAATGCTCAGCATGCTGATTGGTATGCATCCTTGAGTATGAAAATATTTCTAGAATTGGAGGGCAGAGCTAGCATGGCGATGATACGGCATGTGATCTTGGAGGTCTGAAATCGCTGCTGATATCTTTGCTCCTGGGTGGTCCAAGTGTATCTAAACCATCCCGAAGCGATGGTGAATGTAAAGAGTGCATCCTGTAGATCCCAGGGATACTGCAAAGTCCCTGGTAGATCCAGGAGAAGCTCTTTTTGCCAGCAGCAAAGAGGAAGCCATTAAATCTGCTGAAGTTGGGACAGTTCCGAAATGAAAGAGAACGGAATGAGAGAGTATGCCAGTTTGGTGAGAACTTTTTCTTTAAGACTTGAAAGAACACCCTAAGGAAAAGAAAGAATTTGTAAAAGTTTTGACAGAAGTGATTAAGCGGCGATTTTAAACAGGAATGTCAA
>BHFT01072523.1:0-28327 GCA_004320025.1 Laticauda laticaudata
ATTTTCCAATGGATGGCAAGCTTTTTTTAACATTTTATATCCTCTTTGCATCCGTAAGTGCAGTGGGACCGGGCCTTAACCGGCTTAAGTTTTAGAATGGTAGGATTTGAAATATTGATCAGTTGAACTTCTTAATCTTAGAATCAATGACTGGAACCACAGTGGGCTATCCCATATGAGAGTTTTACAGGGAGAGGCTGGACAACAACCTAATGGGTGTTGCCCTTTTTTCATTGACCAGCTGTTTTGACTAGAAGCCCTCCTAGCTTTGTGATTCTACTACATGTACTACATATTCCACTTGATGGAATACTTGCTCCATATCTAAATGTCTATGAAACTTCTACCTGTTTGAAATAGTTGCCTATGTTGGTTGTATGTTACATATTCATTTATCACATTTGTTTATTTATTTATTTATTCATATTTATATAGCTGCCCATCTTACAAGAGAGGAACTCTGAGTGGTGTACAGTACTTAATTAGAAAATGAAAATTGTTCTTAAAGCAATCACTATTAAAACTATAAAAATATAGAAAGAATACAAAACAAGAGAGGATAATGTTAACTGTAACAAGGGGATATTATTGTAATCAAGTACGAATTAACTGAACAAGTCTCAGCCTACCACATTATCTTGGGTGTGGATTAAATCTATTACTCTGGGTAATCTGCCATATATCAGTTCATTAGACTGGTGAATGTGTACTGCATATTATTAAGGATATGTTGAAATGAATTACATACAGTTCATTACATTCTGTAATCAGTTCTTATCCAGTGACCTATACCTACCCGCTGTAAGAATAACTATTTCCATGTTGTGCAGAATGTATATGTGGTCCTTCTTGAAATCCAGCAACGGCTTTTATCACAAAGCTTCACTTTTCAGAAGCTGAATTTTAGAAGTGTCTTCCCTTCCTGAGACCCTTAGCCCTGTTACTGTTCAAAGATTCCCAGTCTTACTGTACAAGTAATTCCTTTGTATAACATCACTACACTTTGCTAGAGATGAGAGCTCAGTGGGAGATTTGTCAGTATGGTGAACAAGTACATTGCTCTTTTAAAGCAGATACCTGATGCCCAACTTCTTGTACAGCTCTCAAAGCAGCAAAGAAAAATAAACAAAGACTCTAAGTAATCTGCTAAAACAACCCTATTTCTTTATAGTGAGCACAAATCAACAATATATAGTTCATACAGTTGCCAGAAACAATAAAAGCCTGGTAGAGATGGGATGGGCAGCAAGGGATAGTTAAGGGGAGGAGGAGGTAGAAAAAAAATTTGGAGGGATTTTTTTGAGGGATTTTGACACACAGTTCTCAGTTCTGGCTATGCAATACTGCAATCCACTTGATCTCTAATAAAACTATACCTTTCTTAACAAATGGAGTCAAGGATCATTTCTATATAGTGGTTTAAGTAGTGGGCAGCCTAACAGACAGTTAAACTCTTTTCTTGCAGATGTAGACAAGTTCATTTCTCCTTATATTTTCCATTCACAACACCCAGTACAAAATACAGCACTGAAATACTTGACTCAGATATTATTTTTTTCTCACTCCTTTTTGCACTACAATCCTGAATTTGTTTTCTAAAAGTCAATCTTGGCAACACCAACCGATATGTAATCCTAAAGCTGAAAATGCTGGGTAATTTACTGCCAACATCTGGAGGGATTCAAGCTGAGGAAGATTGGTCTACACTTATCTTGGTATTCCATGGGATAAAAAAATATAACAGCAAACTATGTGTGTATTTTTCTGGTAGCATTGTGATAACAGCCTTCATTGTGCTCTGTAAACCCTTTGCCTAGAGCCTTCTTATTCATGCTTGCCTTTCTCTGAAATTTATCCATTGAGCAACTGCAAAACAGGTGGAACTTGCTTTTCCTAGCATTGGTTAACTAAAAAGAATTCTGAATTCTGAAATTATAAGCAAGCCAGACAAGAATAGGGATCAAGTTGTTGGGTTTGGATTAAGGAATACCAGGTTTACATCCCCATTCATTCATTCAGCTCATTAAGTGATTTTGGTCATTCATTCTCTCATCTTAACTATCTCACTGGGTTGTAGTAAAGATAAAATGAGGGCAGCCAAGATAAACATTCAAGGGAAATGTCTAGTTTGGTCAATAATATATGAACAAATAAGAAAATAATGCAGGAATTAACATACAATTTAGATTATATCAAGGAAATTGATTCTTATGTTTAAAGTTGGCAATTATGTTACCAAACCTTAAATCAGGCATGTCCAATCCGCAGCCCAAAAGTTGCATGCAGCTCTGGACAGCTAGTAATGTGGCCCCACAAGTTCATAAATTTTTAATATTATGTGATTTATATACATTATATTTTATATTTATATGCTGCCCAGCCTACTCAGTGTGGCCCACGTAAGCCAAAATGTTGGACACCCATGCTTTAAATAATTGAAATCCATCCTCACAATCAATGGAATTTAAGCCAGTTATTATTTCTCTGTCCTACCTACCTCATATTTTATTTTGATTGTAAGAATAAATGTGTGATGAATCCTCCAGATGTTTCCCCAGATACCTCTCCAGATGTCAGCTCAGAGGAAGATGAACCAGTTCCAGAGGGGAGTTGGTTAATGGCTCCAAGCAGCTGTCTGAGAGGGATTTGGCTCAAGCACAGCTGCAGCAGCACAGCCCTGAGGCTTCAGGTGGAGAAAGCACACAGCTGCAGCCAGTCAGTAATGAGGAAGAGGAACTGCCTTCTGCACCTGATCCAAGAACACTTAGGGCAGAGAAAAGACGAAGGTCAGCCAGATCACTTGCGAGGAGAAAGCCTTGCCCTTCTTGATGGGCTACAACAGAAGCTGGCTATTTGGCACTGCAGAGAGATGAATGGGATACTAGGAACAATGTCTTCATTTCCTAACTGTCTTTCTGGTTGGTACGATTCTTTCCTGTTTTGGATTGACACAGTGTCGTGACTAGGATCATACCTTGTGAACCTTCTTGTATTGTTGATTTAATTTTGCCTGGTGGCTTTATTTTGATAGGGAAACTTTCAAGTGCCTTGTGGACTTATTGGCCATTGCTCTGTGGAGTAGCATAGGTCTGCTTATGGCTCGACTTAATTGGGTCAGTTCTGGGGTTTTGGTGAAGGGAGTTATGGGGAAATATTAATCAACCCACTAAGCCAGTTACATATAAGTGTACGTGTGGGTGGGACAGCACAAAATGCAACAATACAATTATAGTAACAAATTGTTATTATAACAAAAATATTAAATTAAAATGGGCTGGCTTTGCTCTTTTATTATAGGAAGCAATTTAGGATATACACTGGGCTATAAATTTAGCCTTATATCAAAGACTGAACTCCAGAAGCTCTGAAAAACATTCTCAGAAAGGTTTCGGAAGAAATCTAACTCTACATGAGAGCACTTACCTTGCATATTCAGGCTCCATTGCTAACATAAAAGTGTTCAGGGTTGATAAAATGGGGACTCTAGAAGAGACCCTGGATTGTTACAAAAGACACTGGGGATGCTACTAGAATCCTGATTGAGACAATAAGTATCTTTCTTTATGGCCAAAATAAATCAAAGCATCTAACTAGGTTTATGAGTCCTTATAAGGAAGGTTTAAGTTTGCCATAAGGTGGTGCATAATGAATCTCACTTTCACACTTTCGGCATTTATTTTCAGCTTTTTTTGTAATGCTACTAAATGCTAAGCAATTTCAACTGCATATTATCCTTCCTCTCAGTCCAGACCAGAAGAACAAACCAGTTACCATGTAAAAAAGACATTTTTCCAATTTCACACTATATTGTTGTCAATCTCAGTTTTGAAAAGGCAGTACCGAAGGCAATTAGGTTTCATTATTAAGCACATTTTCTGCATACATCAGTAACCTGTATACAAAAATAAAAAGGGTTTGTGGCTTTTTAATATCTACTGGATACATCAATAAAAGTTATGTAAGAGAGGTTCATACATATGATTCCAAATATGGAAGATATGATGGAAGATCTACATAGCAAAAATGAAAAATTATTAGTAACAATCTATGCAAAGATCTTCCTTTTAGAAACTGCCCACCTTATTTCCTCTGTAACAATATCCAAATGTTTCTGAAAATTATCCCAGAATCTAAATAGACAGATGAAGAAAGAGATTGTTCTTTGGATTACTAACATCAGTATCAATATAATTTCTCCAAAATGTAGATAAGGGAATGTGACACACTGAGGAAAGAAAGTAATCCATATCAACTCTGAATTGATCATGCTGCTAAAAGTCATGTGGTGGGATGGGAGATTTGAAAAACAAATTTAATCTTAATGTAGGGTCACAGGAAAAATAGGGTTTTTTATTCTTCTTGGACAGCTTCTTGACCTCTGCCTATTGCAGACATCTGAGGGTTTAACTTTTCCATGCATTAGAATAGAATTCTTTATTGGCCAAGTGTGATTGGACGCACAAGGAATTTATCTTGGTGCAAATGCTTTCAATGTACATAAAAGAAAAGATACATTTGTCAAGAGTCAAGAATCATCAGGTACAACACTTAATGATAGTCATAGGGTACAATAAGCAATCAAATCATACAATGATAAATCATTACAATGATCTATCACTGAATTTTCACTTGTGTCATTTTCATAGTTAGAGTGTCAATAAACTGTTTAATAAAGTTATTTATATCTTCTGCCCAAAAAAAGGAAATGCCTTTATTAACTGTTGCTCTGTGCTATCGTCTTTCACTGTGAAACTAGTACAAAACAAGATTTTAGAGTTGTGTGAAATATGGCAGCTACACAAATGGTAACTATCAATAGGGAAATGGGTTTTGTTGTTATAAAAGATTACTTCTGTAGCTGGCATCTTCCAGACACTTTTGTATCTTCCAGACACTTTTGCTACTGCCATTGTTGACTTTTTCCAGCTTTTCCAAAAAGTAACATCTAGAAATGCTGAGGAACTTTTTATCTCCTAATGCAGGTGAAAATCAGGTATATTGATTACATGAAAAAAAAAAAGTTAAAATCAAAGCAGTTTCTGTTCCCCTTTCTATTCATTGCAGCTTTTGGCCTATCCACTCATAGCTAAAAAGCATTCTTTCCTGATAATCAAGCTTCAGCTGCTTGAATTGCAGGCCGGGCCTCTCGTCTTGAGCTTCAGCTGAAGAGCTTCTTTAATTAACCATTATACCACAGATGTTATTGATTTTTTTTTTCTGAATCTGGTTGAAACATCATTGTGCTGGATCATCGCCAAGGCTAAGGCCTCAATTTTTGTGTGTGTGCTGCTTTTTACTCCTTCTGCATACCTTATTAGTCTCTATGTCTGTTAAGTGCAAGACACAGTATTAACTCAGAAAATATGAAATCGATTTTCAGCCTGGCAGCCCTGATCGAAGGGGTTTCTAATTTGGAATCAGAAAGCCCAGAGTTGTTTAGGGAGCATAAGAAGACATGTCTTCCAGGCAGCAGACCCTACACTCTTCCAATTGGGGTTAGTTGTTGTTGTTTTTTCCACATAGAGCAAAATATAATGATTTTACATGCTTATAAATATGCTCTCATAAATTATATGATAACGTAGTACAGTTCTACAACCGGGTAATAATTTTGGTGCCAGCCAGTTTGGGTAGTTCATTGACTGCAGAAGCTGCCTTGACACAATGTGCTTAACCTTCTCAATTACAAACTTAGCAATTTTATTCATGTGACATACCAAAACCTATTTAGTGAAAACCTTTCTTATGCATTCTGTAACTTACTGCATTGTGCACATCCAGTCCCTTCAGTTAATTTTCAGCTCGACATATCGTACACACCCCCAAATGGGTTCATTCGGTAACCATTTTAAGCATGTTATGTCATCAGAGTCATCAATTCACAATGCAATCCTGCTTTTAACTGCACTGGGTATAATGGTATTTCCTTCCAAGTAAAAATACATTGCATATCCTTCTCGGTGATGCTTTCCAGGTATGTTGGGCTTTTGAAATATTTATGGTTTTTCTCATAAAGCCTTAATTTATATCAGATTTCCTGAGAAAATGCAGTTGACAGCTTCAGTATGAAACAGAAAGCACTTTGCAATAAATGATCAGGCAAGCTACCTTCCCACCATCACACTAAAGCCACCCATGTTCAGTGGAGGCCTGGTTTACCCCAACACTCTTTTTTTTTACTAATAAACTATTTAAAATGAGAGCAGAAAATAGGAACCAGAGCTGAGAAAGGAAACTGGATTCGTTCTATCTCCCCAGAAGCTTCAGGATTAATTGACTGGAATCCACGGGGATCTACAGGAGAAGTCCAAGATTAATTGAGATCAAGAGAAATCAGTTCAGGGAACAGTTAGCTCTTAAAGAGTTGGTAAAACAATTTAGCTTGAAATTGCAAGAGACTAAATTTTATTTTGACTGTATGTATTTAAATCTAATCTTATGGTTTGATGATTATTTTTTTCTGTAAAGGCTCAGTAGTTGTGTGTTTTATGCAACTTGAAACTGCTTCACGATAGATGTGCCTCTACATTAGAAGTAGATAACCAGCTTTTGTGGTCTGCATAAGGTCTTGTATCTTACGTTATATTTTTCTATGAGAATTTAGGATCTCAGTTACAATATGAAATATGTACAGCTCTGTATTTTATCTCATTTGCCACTGAATGATGTGATGTGACCAGTTAAAACTGAAAAGGGAATTTTAACATCATTTTGTTTAAAAACAAACATTGATTTTATTTATCATTTGTGAAACTGATCTGTCTGGTTTGGTTCTGCAACCCAACAGGACAGACACAGACTTCAGAGGATAATTAGGACTGCAGAAAAAACAATTACTACCCACCTGCCTTCAGTTGAGGACCTGTATATTTCACAAGTCAAAAAGAGGGCTGTGAAAATATTTATAGACCCCTCACATCCCGGACATAAACTGTTTCAACTCCTTCCCTCAAAACAACGCCACAGAGCACTGCACACTAGAACAACTAGACACAACAACATTTTTTTCCCCAAAAGACATCACTCTGCTGAACAAATAATTCCCTGAACACTGTTCAACTATTTACAATGTGTACACTACTATTATTGTTAATCTTCTCATCACTCCTTATCACCCATACCTTCCCACTTGTGATTGTAGGACTGTAACTTTGTTGCTTGTATCTGTACGATTTATATTGACTGTTTCCTCGTATGATTTGATTGTTGATTGTACCCTATGACTATCATTAAGTGCTGTACCTTATGATTCTTGGTTCTTAACGAATTTACTTTTTCTTTATGTATACGAAGAGTATTTACACCAAGACAAATTCCTTGTGTGTCCCACACTTGGCCAATAAAGTATTCTGTTCTATTCTATTCTATTCTATTTCCCAAAAGATAGAAGGATGGGCTAGTTCT
Source organism: Laticauda laticaudata (assembly GCA_004320025.1). Classification (NCBI taxonomy): domain Eukaryota; kingdom Metazoa; phylum Chordata; class Lepidosauria; order Squamata; family Elapidae; genus Laticauda; species Laticauda laticaudata. The sequence continues at coordinate 7,405 of BHFT01072523.1, forward strand.
CCTAGCCATAGAGCAAGAAATGGCATTGTTTCATTTTTGCCTTCTTAATTTGCCAAAAGATTTATAACAACTGTGGGAATCATATATTGTCTACACACTGGTTAGGAGGAGGATGTCAAAGGAGGTGTCTCCCTCCTAAAAAAAAAGATCATGGCATAGGAACTACCAATTACTAGCATATCAAAGCAGAAATCAAAGACAGAATGCATAGATTTGGAGGGCTTTTAGGACAGAAGGATAGGATGTTGCTGCTGTCTTACTTAAAATAAAGATCCCAGGAGTTATTATGTTTTTGTTATTTACTAGCATATACCAAATACAGTTTAAGTAATATCTGTACAACATAGCACAATAGGAATGCTTTAACAGAATGGTGCTTGAGCATTGGGTTGAGCACTGGGAGTTGTGGGTTTTGTCATTTTCAAGATGAAAACAACAACATTCAAACTGAAGATTCTTCCCTCCACAATCAATCAACTTTTGATTTTACAGTATCAGCAGATCTTTATGTAATCTCTCTCAAATGTCTAAAGACAACCATATTTGGGGGGGGGGGAATGGACGGGCTACATTTTAACAGAATCCTGCTATTTGTGTATTTGTGTATGATTTACTCTCCAGCAGCAATAGTTCTGCACAGTAAATCCAATACAGAAAGCAATTTTTATTGCAGAAATTAAGCCAAGGGTTACAGTCAATGGTTAATTCAAGAAAGATCAGCTAGTCTGAAGTAACACACTGACATACATAAGAAAACCTGCAGTCTCTCATCTGAACATCTGTTTGATTAGGTCTTAGTTCTTCAAAATGGAGAGAAACTAATCAAGCACATGCTCAGTTTTAGGAAAGAGAATCTTAGAATAATTCATCTGTGGGGAAAGTAGAAAGTTACTAATGTAATTTGGTACAGAGATAGCTGAATAGTGCCATCTGGGGAGTTAATTTTAAAGAACTGCAAGGGATTGCAATAATTTTGCTTCTGTTCTAGTAAAATCAAGGTATTTAAAGTACATTTAATGAAAAATGTCCCTGTAGTTGTCTGTGTCCCTCAGTGTATAGTTATGTGCCGGTCAATCTAATCAGTTTCTTTCTTTCTTTTTTTTTTTTTTAAATTTTTATTCAGCTTTTCACATTAAAAACAAAACTCTTTTAGTGGACAACATATTTCCGGGTCATCATCTTTACATACAAATATGACAGCAATTATATATTCATATATGCATACTTAATTCTATTATTACCATTTCCATTCAAATTTTCAGGAAGGAGAGAAACAAACATTAATTCTAGCTTCTTCATTAATCTCAATCAAAACATCTTTTTGTTTCATTTCAATTATTTCAAATATAATCCTTTAATATTTATTTAAAAACAGATAAACAATATGTGTTTGCCTAATAATAATAATGATAATAATAAAAAAGTTATACAATGTCTCTCCTTGCTTTTAATAGTCTATATTAACTTATTAATTTAGTTGGTTCTTTAGTATGTCATATTCCCTTTCCATTACATTCTTTTTTATAAATTCTAGATTAATAAAAATTTTAACATTAAAAAAAAAAAAGTATAGGTTTTCCCCCTTTTACTGTTTTGAGTGTGGACACCTCAATGATTAAAATATACCTTTATTCCCTCATCTTGATTCCCAATAAACCATTATTTTTAAGAAGTTACAATAATAATCATACATCTTTTCATTTGAATTCCGCAGTATTTTCCCCCTTGATTTTTAATAAGAGTTATCAATATCTATATTACCCTATTTTCTAAATATTTTTAATTGCAGAATATTCTTATTACCCTTGTCACCTGCAGAATCCCTTTTTAATTCATCAACCATTATCTCTGAAAAAACAATTTTTCAACATTTTACTATTTCCGTATTCTTTATTTCAGGCACCTGTTTCTTACTGCTTCTCCTCCCCCTCTTTTCCCCATATCTTTTCTCATTCCAGTTTATATCCCTCTTTCTTAATATCTTCCTTTCCCCTTTTCTGCTGGGTTCTTTCTGCCTTTCCTGACATCACAGGTATTCCCCTTTTGATTGCCTTCTTAAATCTCAACTTTTTAACCTTCCTTCTTTCCCCACTTCTTTGTAATGTTCTTTGTGTTGATTGTCCATTTAAAATGTCTTCTCCTTAAATCAACTCCTCCTTCTCTGAAGCTCTTTCTTCTTGTTCTTCAATCGCCATTTCCATTTTTTCTAACACAGAGCAAAGTGATTCGCCTCTTTTCCTATAGTAATTCTCTCATATGTTTAAGTTCCATTTTTAATTCCCGAAAATATATCATCATTATACACTCTTTGTATTTATATGATGGTTAAAGTCCACAAAAAACCCCACTTTTACTTTCCTTCTTTCTTCTTTCATTTTCTAAAGTTCTCAGTTATTCAGCTGAGGGTCGATACCAAAAAACATCAATCAATCCCACAGTCAGTCTTTCCTTGCTTTTTTCTTTATTCTGGTTCTGCTTTCACTTATCTAAGATTCTTACTTTTGTTTCAATATTTCTTTAATGTTATATCCACACAAGTTCATTCAGAAACAGGATGCTTTCCCTTTTGTTTGAGCTCAAGTTTTTGTCAAAAGGTGGCACTCTCCATTATACAAAGTCTTCACCTTTTCCCCCTATTTTTTTTATTTAGGGTTTTTCGAACCTCAATATTCCAGCACAGTCCAGTCTCCAATTTGTAAACTTTATTGTTATTATTATTATTATTATTATTATTATTATTATTATTATTATTATTATTAATTATTATTATTATTATTGACAATCTTAAGTCCAGCTTTATTTTATGCCTGTTTATTTCCCAAGATATTTTAGTCCAATTTAGTTAAATCTTTAGTTCCAGCTTCTTCCTTTCCCGTTCGAAGCCCGCTTAGCTGTCAAAAATATTTTCTTTTTTTTCCCCTGTCCCTTTGTATTTCACTGCTCACTTTTCTTTCTTAAAAATTCCATGTTACCTTAATCCTGGGTACTTTTGTTTAGTTGTATTGCCAGTTGTCCCGGTTCAGATGTTATCCATCTCTTTCTTCCCTCCTGCACAAATCTTAATCCAGCTGAGTCCTCCTCTTTGGAGTGGCCATTTTAAACCATCGCTGCAATCATCTTTGGGGGGAAAAAGACCAAGCCCAGGGGGGGAGATATGGCTCCCCTCAATCTGGCTTGCGGCTTCCCCTTACTCCACCACCCCTCCAAGGCAGCTTCAGCCCCTAATCATAATGATCAGGGCTCTCCAATGAAAGAGCACGGACCATAGCTGCAGAGAGTCATGATCTACAGTCCATCAGCAAGGATGCTCCGCCTTCTTCCTGCCTAATGAGTTTCTAATTGAATCACACTTTTGATCTGTTTCGACTGTTAATAGCAATTTGAAAATTCAAACCCAAAAAGGACTTTTGATTCAGAAAGTCAACTCAGTTTGGAGATGTGATCAAACTGCCTTTCAGTCAAATTTCCAAAACAAAGCTCTACTGCAGACCTCTTGAGAAACTGATTTTATTTAATATTTTTGAGGAGACTAAGACTTTTTGTGACAAAGTATAACTAAACAAGAGAGGCAGCCATAATCAGAACAAAAGAGAATTGGGAAGAGGATGGGGCAAGTGGTAAAGATGGAACAATGTGCAGAAACAAAGAAGAATAGGATCCAGGCGCTGGAGGGACACTATTTGAGAGACATAGACTGCAGCGACCAGGAAGATGTTAATAGGGATCAAGTGACCTGTGACCAATTGGATAAAAGAGGAAAAAAAGAAAAAAAAGAGAGAGAAAACAAACAGGTTACCAATAAATTATAGTACAGGGAAGCCCTTTAGGGTCCCAGAGACTAGGATCCCGTAGAGGCAACAACTGTGGGACAAAATTCCAGGGTGTCAACACTGAACAAAATAAGAAGTGTCCTCAAACACAGAATAACTTGTTAATATGTATTACCATATTAAAATGTCTCTCCTCACCCAACTCATCTCTTTATGTCCAGGATCTGAAATTGCTTAGCTGAGCCTGAATATATTTCGCTGCTATTTAACTGCATTCACTATAAAGAAGAAAGCAAAAGGCCTTTGTGCTACCAAAATAGGAAAATAAAGCATCCTTAGCTGAAAAAATATTTCTTTCATTTGTGGTTGTCCCCAATAAACTTTCTGATATACAAAGGTTTCTGCATAGGAAAGTGAGGAAGCAGGAAGAATGATTGCAAAGGTGCAACAATACAAACTATGTGTCACAACCAACTGTGACTTCTTTGGATCTTGACACTATATGTTTGTTGATGAAGACCAAGGTTGCATTGCTGTAAGGCTCATGATGTATGATACACCAAGACAGTGATTCCCCCCCACTCTATATTCAAGTCTTTGATTTTTCCCACCTGAATATAGGAAAATGTCTTTTTTTCCTGTTGAAATCCCACTTCCAGTTTTTTGTTTTTATGCCAGCCATGAGAGACCTCTTGAATCTTAATTTTGACTTTGAAGGCATCCTGTCCTTATTTTTGTGTCACATGCAATTTGTTAATCTTTTTTTCCAACTGTCCTCATCCAAATTATTTATAAATATATTGAACAGCATAGGGCCTAGAACAGAGCCCTATGATAAACCACTTAACACTTCCTACCAGCTTAATGTGGTATCTTATTTGTTCAACCTGTTCAATACTCATCTAATAATAACATAGGTCAAACAACATTTCTCCATCTCCTCTCATTGGAGACTTTGTCAAATGCTTGTATATTTTTTTCTGGATCTGATATATTAATAGGAAACACAAATACAAACTTCAGGTGCTGTTTAATAATACAGTACATAGGACTACTGTGAGGTTTGGAGAGTTATCAGCATTATTACATGAGCCCCAAAGTTTGCAGCAATAGCAAATTTAGGCAGGAAAAAAATGGGGTGACTTTCAAAACCCTCAGTGAGGTTTGGGTAGGCAAAGGAGCAGACAGTTTTTCTATTTCTCCCTTAGAATTAGAACAGAAAGTAGCTCAAATTAAACTGAATGGTGGGATATTCAGGACAGAGTAATGAAATCACCTCTTCGCCAATGCACAGTAAAAATATGGATTCCACTGTCACAAGTTGTAGCAGTGAACATTTTTAAATGGGAAACAAGCTCAAGACCTTATACAATGTTCTTACTAAGCATAAACAGAAAGTTTTCATCTCTATCTATATCACTCTACAAATCTATCTCGGCAAAAATGCTGAACGGAAGAGTTGTAACCTATAAAGATTTCCTTGTTACCAAGTCCTGATGTATTCAAGGGTCTTACTTCTGAGCAGACACCCTTATGCCTGCCATGTAGGACAAGTGGCTTCCAACATTTTTCCTGTGAGTTCAGTGATACATTATTTGGACATAATTCAAATCTTTTTTAAAATACAGCAGTAGCGCCTCTTGACCTTTCAAGACAAATCACATGAAGCAAAATGTTTATTTACATTGTTAAATTACTGGAGCCTTCCGAGATTCAGCAGTTCCTCTTACAATGAAGAACTCATGCATGTCACTTTCATTCTTCAGACAAGAACCAGACGGGCTACTTGAACTGCCGAAACAATGACCTCCAGTCTATCCCATGCTTGAGCGATAAACAACAACGGAGTCCTCTTGACAAACTCTGCCTGAAAGAGGGGAATTTTGCCGCTCACTAAGTCTGCTGAACATGAGTTGAGAGAGAGAGGGAGAGAGAGAGAGAGAGAGAGAGAGAGAGAGAGAGAGAGAGAGAGAGAGAGAGAGAGAGAGAGAGAAGATCATCTTGTAAACAATTAATTAATGTTTGCCATGAATTATCATTTTTTACTTCCTCCTCAAGAGGCTCAAAGGGAATAAAAACACATTTTTGCAGGTGGTGGCATTCAAACGAAGGGCAATCAAATGTTTGAGAGCAGTGGCACAGTGCTTTGAGTCTCTAGCAGTGAATGATGCTAGGATTAAAGCGCAGCAGGGGGTTGAGGGCTTCAGGTGTGAAGCTTAATGTTTGTGATCAGCAAAAAAAAGTCTTGAATTTATCTAAACTGCTCTTCTGCTAACAGTACTCTAGCACATAAATGTTCCAAAAGTGGCAAGTGTTCTCATCACTCTTCTAAAGCAAACATGATCTGCATTTGAAAGGCGAACATCCCTGTTGTCTAATTTAGAATGTGCATCACAAAGAGTTAGATGATGACCCCAAAACAGATCACTCTCACTCAACTGATCATAAACAATAAATAACTCATATTAGAAATATAGGAATGGCAGATAGGAAATAAGTAAACATTACATGACCCAAACTCAGCTCTTTCTAGGATTCCTGAACAATGTATAGTTCTGTGCCTCCTATTGTTAATGAAAGTAACTTATCTCTCTCTTGCTCACTCACTCTCTTTTCAGTTAGCTTCAGTTGTTATTTGGGAGTTCTCATTTTCATATCTTATTGCCTCTTAACAGAAAAAGTGTGCTATTCTGTTCTCTTTTATCTCCCTTTATACATACCTCCTAGCTTGCAGTTCATTCATTGTCATAGTGAGTAATTCTTCATCTGGTGGTACTGTACCTTTCCATTTCCAAAATATATTTGATCTGATTGAGGCATTTGCTACTAATATTCTGCATCTCCACGGGTAGTAATCATTTTTCCATTAATTCCAATGCAGGAACCAATTCCAGGTGGACAACCTTTTGCCAAAGGAAGATGCTTTATTTATTGATGTTAATAGTATACTGCACTTGAATTCTGCATGTGAATTTGGGAAAAATATTAGGGATCTTGATCAGGAACTTGAGCTACAATCCACATATTAGTTAGACTCAATTGAATTTAAGTGCATGAAGTCTGGATGAAATGAAACATGCATTGGAAGTCAATGATACATGATTACAAGGGGAAGACTGCTATGAGGACCAGAACTCTGAATAACTGTATTAATGAGGAATTACTCTTTAATCCAACTACATCAGTTAATGATGTTTATTTGGATCAAATCATTTGGTTTGTAAGATTAACTGCAACTGTTCTATACTGATACACAGCAATAATTAAGTTGTCTTCTCCTTCTCCTCCATCTACTTCATAAACTGAATTAAATTTAAAATCTTCTGAATGCAAAATTACATTGACATTTAACATTTCAGAAGAGAGATTGTTTATCACTATCCGACAAGACTGAATGCTCCAGAAGAAAAAGCAATTTTCCTGTGCTTTTATGTACTGTGTCACTAGAACTGAATTTGCATTTTTCAAGAACAAAAGGCTTCTTGGGTACAATTCTGGCCCAATAAATATGATTATAATGGAATGCATGAATGATCTGGAGAGGGAAGGAGATACTATCTAGTAAACAAGAAGACAAGGGAGACAGGAACCCTCAGGTAGTTAATAGTCAAACAAAGAAACTAAGACCATTGACACTGAGCCATGTATAAAAGAGTGGGATTTTGTTCAGAGCGCTGTAATGCCATCTTGCCCACTTTGACCCTCCTGTGGATGCTGCTGCCTAGTAAATAAAATGTGGGTTATTTTTTTACTCATTGTATACATACACATTCTTAGAAATTACAATAAAACGCCTTTGAAAGGCTTTCTGTAACTGTGCCTGTGTTTTGAAAGAATCTCACCCATATTGTTGGCTTTTCTCAAGCTGTTAAGAATAGAGTTCTTTCAGAAAGTCTTTCAGGTATGGAGCCTCACCTTAGTTTACTGCTTTCTTTCTTTTAGTTTATTAGCATGGCCATTTTAATCTAATACACTGTATTTATTTGGATGTTGTATTTGATGATTTTATTATAAACTGCCTAGAGTCTCTTGATTGCAGTGGATGAAAATCCAGTAAAACAAACAAACAAATTAGGGACATCTGAGTTGTCTTTGGAAATTAATTTCACACATATCTTTTGGATAATGGGCAGACCGGAACTTTATAAGAATGCTTGCTACTCTAAATATAGCAAGGTGGTTCTTAGCAGTTTTGAACATGTCAGTCATGCACTGAACTTTTATTCGGATTTTTAAAAAACAATGTAAAAACAGACTTTTAAGAATTCAAAACAAAGTAGCTTCATTCAGTAACAGAAAATGACTGATTTATGTCAAAAAGATTATCAAAAGGGATTGGATGATTTACATCTGTAAATCTGTAATCCCATACAGTATGGGATTTAATCCATAAATCTGTAATCTGTAATCCTATACAGTATGGGATTAAATCCCATACAGTATGGGATTTAAATGATTAAGAATGCAATATTATGCAAACCAAACTCAGGTTAAATGAAATGGAACTTATTACCAGTACTTATGACTTAGGACTGCCATTTAATGTTATCAGTGATTATCAAGTTTAACCTATGCAGGGTTTGTGTCAGAGGTGGTATTCAGCAGGTTCTGGCCAGTTCTGGAGAACCGGTAGTGGAAATTTTGAGTAGTCCGGAGAACCAGCAAATACCACCTCTCACTGTAGATTTTACAGTATCCTTCCCCTGCCATGCCCACCAAGCCACACCCACAGAACCGGTGGTAAAAAAAAATGAATCCCACCACCGGTTTGCATAGGTTAAAGCATATCCATTTTCATAAATAAAAACAAAAGGAATACAGACACTTATTTAATTTCAACTGATAATACTCATTTAAGTTGCCACAATCTTTTCTAGTGGAGTAGAGAGTCAGCTTTCATTCTTCCAATGCTGCTGGTCCTGAGGACATTAGACCTGACCTGCTCGTGAGCTTCTGTTTGAACTGAGCTTAGCCTGTAAAATCCAAACTGGGCCCAAAGAGGGCCATAAACAGTGCAACTGTGCAATGAGCCTTTGGAAGGCAGCTGAGGCCTCATTTGGGGTGACATGTTGTGGCTGATGAGTGTGGATGATGTGGGGTTTTCGATAAGTGCCTCATCAGTATCCTCATCATGATCGTGTCGCTCAGCCACGGCATGTGCCCTGACTTGATTGTAATTGCTTGAATCTGCTCCCGCTGCTCAGGAGCGCACAGTAATATGCAATAAAACAGCAAGAAGTGAATGTTAACCATCTGAGTTCTGACATGGCTGTTTTGCAGTTCAAGTACTCCAGACAGAGAGATGGATAGGTAGGCAAATCCTGTCTTCATTCATTTTTACAGGCATCACTATACTACTTGTCTTGTACGCTCAGAATATACATGGGGTAGTCTAAAGTACTGATATTGCTGTAATGATTAAAAGGCTGAAAACAGTATTAAGGTATTCAGCATTTCTTAGAACTTTATGATGTAATTTGGAAACATAGTACCATTTGTTCAAAATAAATGGCATATTTTATGTTTTCTATGGTTTATTATGCAAATTCTTACCTCTGTATAATATTTGCCCAGCACCATTGCTTCCAAGTTGGACAACAAGTTAAAGCCAAGTCTACATTTGTGTTCTCAATGACCATGTGGAAATGTCTCGTCAGTTCTGCCTTTGAAGGTATGGGTTTTTCTTTCAACTTTGCATTTTAGCCTCCAGCACTGGAATTTCTGGTGGTATTTATTTATTTATTTTTATTTATTTATTTATTTGATTTGTCAATCACTTACAAGATAATAGGTATAAGTATAAACATAGTTATGAATACANTTATTTATTTATTTATTTGATTTGTCAATCACTTACAAGATAATAGGTATAAGTATAAACATAGTTATGAATACATGAAATGTAATCCCAATCCTAACCAGAAAACTTCTTTCTGAGAGAATTACATCTGTGTCTGTTGGGATGAAGTGCTGTAGAACACAGAGTTCCAATACAATACTAACCTGCCCCAAATTACTTGGCAAGTCTTTCTAACATCTGGAGCCTTCCACTTTCTCAGGCAAGTTCTGTTCAAGGTTTGAAATAATATTCACTTCAAGCAGGAGAAGGGAGAGACCCTTTAGGACTAGTAAAGTACATTTAGATTTTGAGCCTTGAATATTCAGCAGCTTTAACATTTATTTGATGAATACTGTTAAAAATTGGAGAAAATTTGATAGCTTCTCTCAAAAACTGGCTGCCATATGTGGGAGAGTGATTTTGTTAAATGGATGCCTTCTATCTATTTTCCCAAAATAATGTTTTCTTGATAGTCATAGAAACTTCTTGGATGAGAAGTGAAACATCTTCAAAGAAAAACCAAAATATCCAGTTGCCTCTTGGAAAAAAGCACCTTTGGGATAACCATAACCTGGATGACTGAGAATCACCATAGACAGTCATAGATCAAGGGAAAAGTGACTGAAGAAGAGAGACAAGGAATATTCTATAAGGAGCAGGAGCCAAAATGGGATTCATTGTGCCCATGCTACATTTTCCTAGGGTGCAACCTAGGGGGGAGAGAGAGACAATCACAATAAATAAAGCTGCCAAATGCAGGTAAATAAAAATATTAACTGGGCAGACTTGTTGCATGGAAACCTGCAAAAAGTCAAGATTATGAAACAAACTGGGTAAGTCATGATTTCAGCCATGGAGTAGAACATTTATAGTAGTTTGATGTTACAGCACGAATGCTTTAACTTACAAAAACAGCTTGTTAATGGCTGACATGATGAGTCCAGATGTTGGTGCTGAATAATGGGTTTGGAGTTGTGGAAACGTATTGTGTGCATAAAAAGTTTTAATAACTTGAAGAGATTTTCTTTCATTTTAGCTGATTTGCTGATATTTGCCAATTTCCTAGCAAAAGCTGCAATTAGTTCATTTCAGCCTAGGTGTTAAAATTGGTGGAAAGGTTTAAGTCTTATTTTATAGCCTGAGATTCACTGAGTGGTCAGAGAGGATTGGTGAGTGCCATGGATGGCAAGGTGGCATAGAGATTTTTTTCTCACGAAGTAGTTAAATATATAGTGATTTAATATGATTGACTAAAGGACATATGGCAATATTATATTGGAAAGACAAACTGCTTTCCCATTTCAAAATCCACTGTTATTTTTTTTATCTTCTTTTGTTAAAAAAATCTCTATTCAGATAGTTCAAACCTGTGATTTGTAGACTACTATTTGTCTGTGGAGGCAACTACAGATGATGAAGCAGGGGCAAAACTACAAGCAGGTTTCTTTTTTATTATCCCAACTGAAAGAGATACTCATATCTTGTGAGCTTTTCTAATAAACCAAATAAAGCCAAAGGTTAGTCCTTTTAGCTTTAAAAATGTTTATGGCAATGAGTAGATAGAGCCACTGTGCTGCAGTGGTTAGAGTGCAGTACTGCAGGCTACTTCTGCTGACTGCCGGCTGCCTGCAATTTGGCAGTTCAAATAGGTTGACTTCTTGTTTGAACTGCCAGATTCTTGGGGACAATATGCTGACTCTGTAAAACCACTTAGAGAGGGCTATAAAGCATTGTAAAGCAGTATATAAGTGTGATTGCTATTACTAATTTAAATGTTGTGAGATGTTGGCTTTTTTGCCCCAAAGTTTGCATTATCTCAGGCTGAAACATGTATATCTTGGGGAAGTAATCCCCTAAAATTTCAGTGGTTTTTTTTTTAAACAACAACATTAAGGAAGGGTGGGGGAAGAGATGCACTGATGCCACAGGAGAATTATGTATGCCACAGTGAGCACAAATACCAGCAGTAATTCTCAAAACTTTCAGTAATTATGCAGTGGATCAAGAAACAGGCTAGGAACTTCTACTCTATTCAGAACCTTCATTTGAGGTTTTGTATGGAGGAGAATGTAAATGTATAGCTTATCAAAACCTGATCCACTTACTTTGATTGTCTTATTGTTATGTATATCAAATTTCAATATTTGACAGAATCCTTTATAAATAAGAACAAAACCAACATTGAAGAAACGGCCAGTTATCCATTGTAGATTACCAGGCTAATAGATAAGGAACTGTCGTGTTAGCATTAATCAGCTGGTGTTCCCATTTTATGCACAGTTTTTAAAAAGGAATGGTAGAAATAGAAGCATGAAGTGGTGCAAGCAAATCACAAACCTTTCGGCTCCCTTGCTAATTGACTTTTAATTGACTATTTTAGAGCCATTGGAGTCATCATGTAACTGGACTCCTGTGTGCATAAATTGGTTAATAAAATTCTGTGAACAATTAGAATATAAAATGTTGTAGATTATTTTCCTAGGTTTTTTATTTATTACATACATATACACTATATCTACAATTTATATTTAGTATGTAATCAAAACATATAGTTGCTTCTAAAATAGACGCCGAGACTTGTTTCTGCACTCTTAATCAGGACATAATACAGAAGACTCTGTCCTTGAAATAGACCCAGAAATAACTTAATGGTTTTCCATTACTGTTTATAGGGTGTTGCTTTAATGCAAATTTGACTAAAGGTGTTTGCATTTATTTCATTTTTCATATAATCAGTATGAGAAAAGCATACTGAGGGCTATGTGCCATCATATGGGAGGCCAGAAAACCTAGTAGGAGGGAACCTTTTTGTAGCTATTCTATCTCAAGTATACTTTCATTTCAAGTTCCCCTTCCATTTCCTGTTCCAAGATTTTCATGGATTGATTGATTGATTGATTATGTGCCATCATGTCATTGTCAATTCTTAGCAATTACATACAATAGAACTTCTGGTCACGAACGCTTCTGACCTCGACCAAATTGGGTTCAGACCAAAAAATTCACATTTTTTTCTTTTTGCAGCTGATTTCCCCTCTCTGTACCATGTTCTTGTGGTAAAGCACTAATTTTAAAATTTAAGTTCGGGTCACGTCCCAAATAAGGTTGCGACCAAAGTTTATGGAAACAAATTTATGTCATTTGACCAGAGGTTCTACTGTAGATAGATTTTTCTCCATCGACTATCTGTCCCTAACCTTTTCTGTCAGGGCTTCCAACAATTTCTTAGTATTGGTCCATACTTCTCCGTTCTCCTTCTCCTTCTCCTCTTGCTCCTTCTCCTCTCTCTCCTTCCTCCTCCTCCGTCCTCTCCTCCTACCTCCTCTCCTCCCTTCCGTTCCTCCTCCCTCCTCTCCTCCTCCTTCCTCCGTCCCTCCTCCTCCTCCTCCTCCTCCTCCTCCTTCTGTTTCTTTCCCTGCTTTCTGGCATTAAAGTCTTCTCCCAAGAGCTAGGTTTTTGTCTGTAGTAGAGTAATTTGAACCTGGTCATAATTCAAACAATAGTTAGCATTTAACCAATACATAATTTCTTATTACTAATTAGTATCTGTAGTAAACTTTTCATTAATTCTTATTAATTTTCCAAAACTTTCACATAATCTGTAAGTTTGACCAAATATGGTTATAGACTGTCTTCAGTTATTTACTGTTTTCTCATTTGAATTTTTGAATGCCTAAAGAGAGAAGTGATTTGAGAAAAAAAATGTAATTCCAGGGATGAAATAAACTGTGTAAAATAAGGGACGTTTTGTTCCAACATCTACTGAGCTACTGTTTAATCTGTGCTCCTCTTACATAATCTTTAACTTTTATGATTATATATGAATTATCATGGAATAATCAATTGAATCACATGCTTATTGACTAAGATACCATGTTTACAGATATCGAAGGAATAAAAACTTCACTCTGTTCATATAGTTCAAAAATGTAGACAAAACCTGGACCAGCAGAACATACATTGTCTCGTAGCTATTAAATTTGAACTAAATGTCCATCAATATGGATTATCTAAAATGGAGGAAATGGTAGTGATGGAGGAGGAGGAGGAATAAACAGTGTCATGAAGCTGGAAACGTGTCTGTAGATGGACAAAGCAAATGCAAAATTAAATTCTTGATGTGAAAAGGGGGACAATGAAGCTTTGACTGAGATACCTTTATAGGGGAATTCAATTTCTCTGCTTTCTTGCTCTCTTGCTTTATTTTTGAGATCTAGTGAAAAAAACTGAAAGCCCTTTATTATTTCTTATTTTCTTTTTAATATGTGGTATAAATTCTATTTTTTCCCTCCCAATGTTAAAGCAGTTCCCATTTTTTTGTGTTTGTTTCGGACACCTAGCTGAGATGAACAATGTCTCCCATTGAATCACTTCTTTCATCTATTCAGCTTCTTTTATCCCCTGCATCTCATCCCTCCTTCACTACCTTACCTCTCATTAACCCTCAGGGTTCCAAACACACTGCATCTCTTTTAAAGATACATATTTTTTATTCAGACAGAAGCCATTTCTGCTTGGTGGATTCAGTTTCCGTAAGACCCTTACACAATAGTTAAGTGCATAGTACAGACTCTTTACATTGCAATGAACAATAAGCCAAGATACTAATTTATACTGGCATATTGTATCCTACTCAATTGTATACTACTTCTCCCCCCTCTAGGTTAGGCAGCTTAAAGAAAACCTTTTCTTCTCCTGACATAAAGAATATTTGAGTCACTAATCACTTTGGGCTAACATACAAAACCCATTGTTTTCTGCATCTCAGTATGAAAAGTGATAGATCCTAAGGTGTGGAATAGCACCATACTGTTATTTTAAACTTGAATGGTGAAATTAAGAGTCTTTTAAAATCTTTTTTAATATACTCCAGCTCTATGCAAGTCAGTAACAATTTTCATCTGATTCATTTGTGAAATCAAACTTTTAAAACTAACTTCAAAAGCTTCTTCTATGAACTTGGCAATATATTTAAATATTACTTTATTGTTAAATATTTTTTTAAAATGCCACCAAGCTACAGGTGTCAAGCACTGTTTCAGAGGTTTTCTTTCTCTTTTCACAAAAAAGAACGTTTTCCCCCTCAAATAGCTTTTCTGCAACACAAAGATACGATCATTCCTTTGAAATGATTTCTTAAGGCAGATGTGAAATTGCACAGATCTAATGGGTTAATGAATCAATCAAATCACTCCCTCTAATGGCATTCTCAGGTAATGAGTTCCAACAGAAATACAGTAAAGATGAATTGGTAAGGAATTATATTCAGGAGGCACTTGAAGATGACCAAAAAACAATTCATAAAATCTCAAAATGGAAAGTTGTGGGGGGAAGCAGTGGATGGAGATGAGTTTAATAGCCGTAAAATATTAAATGTTGGTTGTAAAGAAATATGGATGATTGGAGAAAGGTGGGAAATAAATTCATCTGCTGAAGGAAATCATGGAAGGAGGGCACAAAAAGGGAGTCTTGTTGTCTTCTAAATGTAATGTTAGGTACATATTGTCCTGTGCTAGTACTGTTCTCCTACAGTTATCCCCTCAGAAATCAATCCCATTGAGTTCAATGGGTCTTCATCCAAACTAAGTGGGTCATGTCCTGCTTGATTCAATGGGATTTCCGTATCTATAGATTCGTCCTTCAGGAAAGGCAAAACCAAATAATTGGGTCTGTCTGCAACTACATTGTACATAGCACTTCTAATTTCAATGGAGATACTGTGTAGTGGAACAAAAGCTTTTTCCAGGGCTTGAAAGTGCACTATCCATCAAATGAAAAGGCAGTCTCCATGCCTCTGGGTTCCATGTATTAGATAACTCACACTCCCATAAGCTGCTAAAAAGACTGTTATTCTCTCAAGCTCACCCTCTGATTTTTGTTCAAATTCATTTTGGAAGTATAATGAATAATGAAAAAATCAAATTCATTACAGAATCTTTCCCTATCCAGTTTGTCTTGTTTTCTCTTAAGGTTGATCAATTCACAGCTTTTGGCATGGCTGTTCTTACACACATATTTGCAGACTATCCAAATGAAATTTATATTGAAGAGGAAAATACATTTGATTGCACATATGGAGTACATTCAGCATATTTTTAATGCTAATAAAAATGTAGAATACTAGTCTTTTGCTAGGCCAAAACTAAGAAACTTTGCAGAATATGACATGGATATTATTGTGAATGAATGAATGGCTGTCTGTTGAAAGAATGGATTGTTTGGAAAGCCAAAATCAAATTCATTCATAGATTGAAAGCCAATGTAACCAGATGGGTGAGGGAGGAACTCCATTAGTCTAAAAACCAACGACTATAGTCAGAAGTGGACTGTGCAACTTTTCCTATTCTCTCCTTTGTTCAGAATAGATGGTTATTTATTATAGGCCTTGATTGTAGCCAACTCAAGAACCTGGAAATAGGCATAAAAGTGGAAAGGAATATGGTTTGATGAATGGACATGAAAAGCAGCATATATTCAGAGCATAGGAAGTCACCTTATATTGGGCCGGTCTATTGGTTCATTTAGTCCAATATTATTCATTCTACACTATTAAGAATAATGTAAAAGGTTTTTCCAGACCTGCATGGAGGTAGGTCTATGGGACCTTGTGAACATAAGTAAATATTGAATTAGATGCTATAACACAGCTGATGCAGGACAACATCTGCTGTATGGCTAATTTTCATAACTTCCCACTAAATTGTATTAACAATCTGAAAGTATAGACTAAAACTTTCATAAATTAAACTAATACAATATAGTATTTTGTATTAGCTGTGGAAGCTGGAAATGCCAGAATTTGTACTAGGCCAGAAAGTATTAGCATCAAGACAACCTTGGCTGAATGATCTATGGCTGATATTCAGATGAAAGACTACTAACCCATCCTATAGCTTTACTCTAGATTGGGAAGTCAAAAAGTAACCTTGAATAAGGCAAAGGTAAAGGACTTCCATATTGTTGTAAAAACATTAATATGGACATCTAAACATTGTAGTTTGCTGTTGAGAAAGTATTTATTAATACCGAATAATAAGTATTTGTCTAGTACATGTCCTTAAGAACTACATTGGGAAGTTAAATATGTTAGACTAACACCCTAACAACTTCCAAGTTTGAATCTCCATTCCCCAGCAGCAATTTGTCAGAAGCCATCATACTAGATTTTTCTTTTTAAAGAGAATAAAAAGCAAACTATTCACTCAAGTGGTTTTGCATGGTGCACATTTCTTTCATGATAACTATTTGGGAATGTTGTTTAGATAGCAATGTGTTTATATTTTCAGATTTCAAGACTGGGGTATTTAGGCTGCGGCCTTTCAGAAATCAGTAATAGCTCCCATTGCTTTTTATACTTGCAGATTTCATAATTTGCAGGATGTTGATATGATTATTCTACTTTACAAAAATGGCATTCATCTTCCTTATGTAAAGGCCCCAAAAGCAACATATTGTCATATCACTGTCATCTTTTTTTATCCTCGTGGGTGCAATCCATCCTTTATGTTCTCAATCAATGCTTTATGTTCTCGTTTACTTTAAGTTCAGCATTTACGTTTGTTAACTTAATTATATCTCATCTGTTTATATGAGCTCATTTCAAAGTGTCATGCTTGGAACTCTTACATCATACATCTGTAATAAGTGCGCTTTTGCTGAGCACATACATCTTAAAACTTCACTGAAGGGAGAAGAAAAAGACATCTACTTTAAGGCAGATCTTGAATGCACATTTACTGTGAAATAAGTGAATAATAATACTAGGTTATTTTGGAAAGTGTTCTTTTATGCAGTTGCTGCATTTAATACAATCACAAAATGGCAGCCCAACAGGTGGTCTTTTCATAGTATTGAGCTACAACAATTGGAACAAAAAGGACACCAGAATCTAATGTTCTTCAGAATTTAAAAAGCCGTTCACTTCCTTTTGTGAATTTTCAGATTTAGCCATGTTCGCTATTGTTGAGCCACAAATGCAGGACATTCTTTTTTGACATTTTGCCTTAAATAGATACTGACTAAGGCTGACTAGCCAGCTAGCTGTTTTGTCACAGGGTAGCGGAAATGAGCCATTTAACAATGTGGAGGCACTCTTGGTTCTTAATGGCCAATGGAAAGCACCAGTTTTGATATGCAGTAAACCTAGCAAAGTCTACGATCACAAAAGTATATTTGACAAAGGATGACGTTTCCCCTTTTCCTATCCCCTCCCCCCTTCCATCCTCCTAATCTAAGAATTTCTATCTGGCTTAATGAAGTTGCTAAGACAATTTGGTGTCATTGGCAGTTCTTGAAGGTCTTTAAAAAATACTTGGGCATTGTGGCTCGGGCCATTCAAATCACCTTCTTTGAGAAGGTCCATTATTCGAAGAGCAATTATGAACTTCTTCACCAAGCAGGGAGGGAAAGGGAAGGATCTGATCCTTGTCTGTTAAATGTTTTTGGTAGTGGAAAAAGTACCTCATTATTGTGATCACACAGTGTAATTTTAAGTAGCTCTTGTTTAAAACTAAGAATCACCAAGTTCGTATATTTACCTGTGTGTTCAATTCCAGATAAATATGTGCAGGATTGTAATAGTAGCAGGAGCATTAAGCTAGTGGTCCAGCACTATAAATCCTTCAACAAAATTAAATTTATTCAAATAAGTAGGAAATCAAATGGAGCATTCTTTAATGGAACAGCTACCCTGAAAAATAGCAAGCATAGTGTACTGAGATAATGAGAAGATAATGAGCTTAACCCAGTGAGCTTGATAAAAACTCTTCAAGGACTAAGGACAATTTTCACCCAATCATTCTACCTCAAATCCATCAATGATTTATTTTTTAATTTAGTTTTTCTATATCGATATTCCATAGCATTACATCCAATTATATAGCAAAACAGGAAAAACATGCAAAGAAATGCACTATCAAATGTGTTAAAAATACAAATGAATTTAATAATAACATTTTATTGATATAGTTGCAGCACATGATTTATTATGACAGTGTAGGAAAATATTCACTGATGCTTTCAGTGCAATTGATATATATGTATATCATATACATATATATATATATACATATATACATACATACACACATGTATAAACAAAATTATAAACTAATAACACTAACTAACTCAATACAGAAGCCTGATGATGGCAGATGGGATTCTGCTGAAATGTTGCTACAACTTTAAAAGCACTACAATGACGTGGATAATACCCGAAGGAAGCTGAACAGCATATATATATAGAAAATATATATAGAATATTTTATATATATATATATATATATATATTATATATATATATATAGAGAGAGAGAGAGAGAGAGAGAGAGAGAGAAAATATTATATAGAAAACCCGAATAACCAAATATATATGTGTGTGTGTTGTGTGTGTGTGTGTTGTGTGCGCTATTTAGCTTCCTTTCGGGTATTATCCCACGTCATTGTAGTGCTGTTAAAGTTGTAGCAACGTTTCAGCAGAACTCATCTGACCATCATCAGGCTTCTGTATGGATGTGTGTCTCACAGTCTTCTGGTTTCAAAATTCGAGGCTGTCTATTCTGATTGGCTAAGAGTCTTAAGGTCTGTGTTCACTGGACTTGGCAGTTTGATTTGATTGGTGTGTTTCTGGTTTCTTCTGTCTGTTTTGTGGATTTGATTGGCTGGCCAACACTCTGTTCTTGTGTTGGAGGCTTTCAGTGCAGCTTGGCTTTCGTGTGAAAAAAGACGGCTGCTATTCATTAGCAAGGCTAGGTTTCACCTGGGTGCCTGGTGGGAGGTGTTTGAGTTGGAGGCATCAGAGGGAGTCTGTCTGTGCTCAGGTGTTTGTCTGTTTTGTGGTGTGGAGATCTTTCTATTTGAGAGTGCAGGTTTCCAAATGATTGACAGTCTGCTGGAATCATCTCTTCTATTCATGCTTTCAGCGTCTTTTTTCAAGTCTCTATGGCTTCTCTGATGATTCTGTGTTGGGGTTTTCTATAGTGTCTAGGGTTTTAGTGCCATGGAAGGATGTTGTGACCTGTGGTTTTCATGTGTTGGACTAGTGAGGAGTGGTGTTCCAGCTTTTTTAGTGTATTTTTGGGTTCATCTAGGTGGGTACTTATTCTTCTATTAGTCTGTCCAATGTATGTGGCCAGGCATGATGTACAGGGAATTTCGTATATGCCTTGGTTTTCCAGCGTCAATTTTGTCTTTGGGGTTTCTCAGGATGGCTGCTATTTTTTTGTCTGTTTTTAAGGCAGGCTTGATGTGATGCCTGTGTAGTATCTTACTGATTTTATCTGTAAGTACCTCTTATGTAGGGCAAGACAAGCTGTTCCACAGGTCTGTTGGTCTTTCTAGTCTCTGTTTATGTCTTGGTGTGTTTTTGTGGAATCAAGTTGGCTGATTTTGTTTTTTTGGAAGCCATTGGCTTGTCAATACTTCAGTCAGGGTGCCATAGTTTCACCTCTTTATATGTGTCTTATCTGCCAGCATTTGGTTCTGGTAATTAGTGCTTTGTCGCCATGGAATTTTATCTGTGCTGGGTGGTGGTGGCATTGGGCGTTCAGGTAGCGGTTGGTGTGTGTTTTTCTTTTGGTATATGAATGTGTCCCAGTGCGGCCATCTGTTCTTTGCAGATTATACATCAGGAATGGTAGTTGTTTATTTCCGTTTCCATGGTGAACTTGATTTGGGGTGTGTGTTGTTTTTAGGTGTGTTAAGAAATTGTTTAGGTTTTCTTTTCCTGGGGCCAAAATCACAATCGTGTCATTGATTATCTTAGGCCATAGTTTGGGTTTGTGGGTGGCATTAACCAGGGCTCTGGATGTCGATTCTTCCATGAACAGGTTTGCAACGACGGTGTGTGATCCATAGGGGCTCCTTCAATGTTGCTTGTAATCTTTGTCCTTTGTATATGAATATGTATTGGTTAGGCAGTGTTCCTGTGGTTCCATGAGGTCTTTAGCTGGTTGGTATTTATTTTTGATGATTCAAGAGTTTCCTTTTATCGGGACTTGAGTGAATAGTGAAACCATGTTGTAAACTACAAGCAGAGTCTTCTGGAACGTTTGGAACTAACACGTGAACAAGAAGATCTGCTTGTAAAGTTTCGACGTGGTTTCACTATTCACACAAGTCCCCGATAAAAAGAAACTCTGTGTGAAATCATCGAAAAATAAAATACCACCAGCTAAAGACCTCATGGATAACAGAACATGCCTAACCACACAATTTTCATAATACAAAGAGAAGAAAGATACAAGCAAATTGAAGGAGCCCCCTATGGGATTCACCACTGTCACCCGTCATTGCAGAACCTGTTCATGGAAGAATT
>BHFT01072528.1:0-14077 GCA_004320025.1 Laticauda laticaudata
TTAGAATATCATGCAAAAGTTCATTTATTTCAGTAATGCAACTTAAAAGGTGAAACTAATATGTGAGATAGACTCATACATGCAAAGCAAAATAGTTCAAGCCGTGATTTGTTATAATTGAAATGATTATGGCTTACAGCTGATGAAAACCCCAAATCCACTTTTGCACAATATTTTAATTTTTTGAGTTTCACCTGTAGATTAGGTCTGAGTAACTTATTTGGAAGTTTGAGGAAGTTTGGGTAAAGGACTTTCCCCCTCAGTTTGCTTTTTTTACTTGATTAATTTAGTTTCAGCTTGACTGTCAGTTAACTAGTGGAGACATTGATTCTCAGACCATTGTGGATTATGTTAAGGTTTTAAGGGAAAATGGAAACAGGATAAATAATAAAATATATTAGGATATAAAACTTCTCACAATAGCTAATACACGAAGCTGAATCATCTTTCAAACTACAGTTACTGAGATTTGAGATGCATAATCTTTTAGTGAAATCGCAGAAATTCTGCTTTACCCAAGAACTGGTTGGAATAAAAGAAAGAAGTTCTCTTCTTCCTTTGTAGACCTGCTGTCCAGTTGAGTGCCTTGTTTTCAGATCAAGGAAGGGAAGGAAGGAAGGTAGCAGACAACATGAGCAAGAAGGGGAACTCAGACTGCCTGTTCTGTCCTTTTAAACTGCAAGCATCCTGACACAAGGCATGAATTAAATGCATCTGGATGAGATAAATGAGATAAGATGGTGAGATATAGATATTTCCTAATGGTTGCCCAGTGCTGTTTTGTAGGACCATCACCTCTATTTGTGGTAAAATTCCTGAGGTTTTAATAGCTCCAATTATTGGAGCTAATAATTAAAGGTGTGGGAATAATTTATTAGGAAGAGAAAGACAATTGAATGCACAAGACAAGGTTTATCCTTATGTCTTGCTAACTGTAGCAAGATTCCCTGCCAAACAACTTCAAAGATAATGTCTATATGTTATTGCCTTTGTCTCATTCCCCAATCCATTGTAGAAGCTGTTCCAATTTTACAATAACAAAAATTTACAAGAATTTTCAATAATTTCCCCCTTCCTCCAGCACAAGTCTTGCCATAAAGCCTATGATATTTCGTTGATAAAATGGTGATGACTGATAATATGGTGAAGAGGGACATTTTGGCTTTTTCAGACTGTTGAAGATACATCTGTTCCTCTCCAGTAGCTGCACATTTTCTACCATGTTATTTTAACTTAGACTCTAAGGAGACAGCTGGATTTCTGACTTCTGCTAAGTGGCTGCTTGCATAATGCCTGACTGGTCTTTTGCAAAGCACTGATGGGCTCTCTATATAGTTCCCTGCTTTCTTTTAAAGGGCACTTTTAAAAAATCTGTGTTTTTCAAATCTGTGTTTAAAAATCAGGTGGTGCTCCCTGAAGTGAATGCAAATCCAAGCAAGGGAGCCTGATTTTATCTTCTCTGTGTTTGTTCCTATCACAAATGAATACACTATAGAATCACTGCTGTTTCTGCTGAGAAAAATCAGCTTTACTTTATTCTGTTTTATTATTTATGGTGTAGCACCCACCCCTCTCCTAGAAAAATGAAATATCCCAGAAAATACTAAAAAGGCAGAATATTTCCTCTTTAAAAAGTAGAAACTCACCTTAGAAGCAGAAACTCACCCCCACCTTTGTGAATGGGTGGGCCATTAAGGCCTGGACCAGAATACTTTACATAATAAAGATCTCCAGGTAAAACTATAGTAATTGCTCAAAAGCCCTTTAAGGGCTTCATCATCCAGCAAGGTTCAACCAAACCTGGAACTCAGGACATCCTACAGAGTTGCCCCTACATGGCCTCATGGGAGTCTGACAACCAATCAGAATACAAGCTCCAGTTCAAATCCCAACAAAGGTTATAAAACCCAGGCACTCTTAGCAACACACCCCTTCTTGACCTTCTCACCTTAAAGCATGTGATCATCTTTTCTTTTTCACTTTGGAGCTCCAAGCCATGTGGTCCTGCTGTCCACCATTGAACCATCTTTCCAAATAGCCTTCATGTTTCCAGTGTCTTTTCCCACTTGGAACTGAACCCAGAAGGATATTTCTTCCAACAGTGGGAAGAAAGGAAGAAGTGCCAGTTTGCTTACTTCTATGTTACTGCCTACTTTATAGGCTCATTGGCTGCTTACTGCCTGTACTGCCATTACTCCAAGCAATTTATGATTTGAGATATTTGTGTGAGATTGTGAAGAGACTGAGAATATACTGGAATGGGTAATAGACATAAACAGTCAAGAAAGGGCAAGCAGGTTTGTTGGCAGCTTAACTTAAAATGCGAAGTCAGCGCAGGTGACAAGAAACCTGTGAAGAAGCCTTTCAAATCAGAGATTCCCCCTTAACGAATTTCTTATAAATGAAGGTTGGAAATTTCTCTTTCAGTTTCCAAGATTCCATATTTACCATAAGAATAGCATGGAGGATACCTTACTAAAGGCTGCAAGGTGTCTGGAGCAGGGGTGGTATTCTACCGGTTCTGTCTGGCTCTACAGAACTGGTAGCTCTGAAGAAGCTCTGTTTTGGCCCACCCACCTGCCCAGGCTCTTACTTCTCCTTTCCTACTTTTTCAACCGCAGTTGTTTTGCGTGGCACAGCTGCGTTTGAAAAAGCAGGAAAAAGATCTTTTCCAGCTGCTGTGCACCCGCACGCAGTGCTGTTCAGCTGTCCGGGCAGCTCAGCAGGTCGTAAATTACACTTGCGTGACTTGCGCATCCCTGCGCAATGCACAGCAACAGGACTGGTAGTTATACCGGTTGGATCCCATGCCTGGTCTGGACGGGGCACTCTCTCAAAAAAATCAAGATGGTAGATCCAATAGGCAGACTAACTTTGATCTCATTGTCCTGGCTGCCATCTTGATTCCCCCCCCCCCCCAAACTCTGTAAGGACTGCTGAAAATGCATAGTAGATGGGCAATACCTTCCCACTTTAGCCTGTGTCCATTCACCTTGTGTTCAGCCTGTTAACCAAACTGCTTTTTTGGATAGAAATGGAGCTGCATTCAGAAATAGCCTGAAAAAGCCCCAATGCAAAGAGCATATTCATGCTGGCAATCTCTTTCTTGGATACCCTGAAAGGGGGCTAAGCACACCCCATTCCAGGCCCCTTCTACTCTCATCTAATCCTATTATCACACTGCCAGGTTAAGATTCACAATTGGTGGTTGCCCCCTTCCCCCCAGCAAAATATGATTGGCAGGGAGAGAAATCTTTTCTTTACCAGCCTCCCGACTGAGGCTGCTTAGATCTTGGACAGTGGAGCAGCACAAGACAACACATACTTTTCTTCTGACTCAAGTATTATAGAAAGAATGTATATTAACATGGCCATGAGGAGCAACTCATTATATATGTCTGAATAATTGCAACAATATTGAGAATATTTCTGCAAAATAATAGAAAGGCTTTAATATTAAAATGGCAGACCAGACTTTTAAACCAGGAAATTGTAGAGCTTGCCTTCTCAGTTCACATGTTAGCCTCAGTTCAAATTTGTGGTCTATTTGATTATTTTGTTGAATCCAACTGTTGTAATTTACAACCATGTCTTAATGTGTAAACCTAGTTTCAAAATAAACATTGTCTGCATTACAACCTGAGAATACAAAGCCTCTGTGATGCCACAGTCTGTAAACTTCCTCTGGAAGGACTATGATCACAAAAGGAGTTCTATAACAAGGATGGAATAACATCACAGTGTCAAATTTACAATCGTCTGAATAATTTTTTCTTCATTTAAACAATCATCTCTGCAGGAGATCCCTTAGACACTTTTTATTGATTATGTACCATGAAGTAATGCTTTATTCCTAGCAACCACATAGATAGTTCTTCTCTATTGCTATCTCTCCTTAACCTGATCTTTCAGGTTTTCCAATGATGTACCCATCACCACTGTTACTGAATCCATCCACCTTCCTGCCAGTCTTCTTCTTCTTCTTCTTCTTCTTCTTCTTCTTCTTCTTCTTCTTCTTCTTCTTCTTCTTCTTCTTCTTCTTCTTCTTCTTCTTCTTCTTCTTCTTCCTCCTCCTCCTCCTCTTCCTCCTTCTCCTCCACCTGCCCCCTTTTCTTCTTCTTCCTCTTCTTCTTCCTCTTCCTCCCCTTCCCCTTCCCCTCCCCCTCCTCCTCCTCCCTTTCCTAGCATTAGAGCCTTCTCCAGAAAGGTGGGTCTTTCCAGAATGTTCCATTAGACATTAGATCTGCTTATATTACTTCATATATTTAATCTTCCATTTGAATGTCTCCATTCAAGGTTAGTTCACTTAAAGTTATAATAAATAATAGCATAGTATCAGGTGTGTGATTAATTGCATTGCCTATGAGTGATAAATATTTTTGTAAATATTTTCTTTTTATCTTTTAATTTTTTTTGTAAAATATAAAAATAATTAGACATTTCCCTTATATTGATGCTACCAAATTTGCAGTCTGTGTTCTGAACAGAGCCACAGGAGGTATGTTGGGGTATAAGATTACTGTATCTCAAAGCAAAGATCAAGGGAACATGGATTCACATGCACATTTCTTTTGAAAGAAGCATTTTCTAATATCCACATCTTTGTGCCTCCCTGTAACATTATAGGGGTAGGCAATGGACATCTATGTCAACAAAATGATCCTCCTCCAATTCATTCTCCCTCTCCTTCTCCCCCCCGCCCCCCCCTCTCTCACACACACATATGNCTCCTCCAATTCATTCTCCCTCTCCTTCTCCCCCCCGCCCCCCCTCTCTCACACACACATATGTTGGGGAACATTTTTTTTTAAATGGAAAAGTAGTGCTTATTTTGATTATTTGCCCCAAAAATTACTTTTTGTTACTGAAGCAAATATAATTCTTGTGACACCCTGTTAGAAACATAGTTTTAATTTAATTATTACTTACATTTTTATGGATTATAGGCTTCTTCTGTGTTGGAGACAATTTGGTCTATATACCCAAAAAAGAGCGATTCAGAGATCGGAATGGAAATTCCATTTTTTATTCTTTTGTATTGAGTTCTTGGTGATATGTACATTTTGCTGCAACCCCTTATTTTTTTTATGACATCCTCTGTTATGATAATAAGAATGGAAAGAAGGAGAAAAGCTACATTTATTCTTCCATGTGCAGTTTGCTCACCAAGATTAATTAACAGTTTAATTAACTGTTAACAGATTAATTAACAGATTAATTAGCAATTAACAGTATTACTGCATTCATCTCAGATTCTCAATATCTTGTTGGCCAAATCTGGCTGTGCAAGGGGAACCCCAACCACCTGATCTAGACTCTTTGGACTCTTTCGCACCTCATCTTCGGGCTTCACCCATAGATACTGATGAATGGATTCTTATTTGTTCTTCTTCTATCGAATTCACTCATGCGGGTTCTTTCCTGTTATGTTGGAAACAGGAACAGGCAGAAGCAGAATAAAATGAAATGAGGTGGAGAGACACACAAAGCCAATGGCCACAGCTGTTATAGGAGTTATTCTTTTTTTTAAACAGTAAAAATATGTTAGTATACTGACACTGTTTTCAAAACAATAGTTTTCATTTTTAACACTGAGATTTAGAAAAAAAGACTGAAAAAAGAAATTGCAATCTATTGTAAAAATTCAGAATCCAAAAGCAACACCGGCCAATGAGTCATTGGAAAAACTTGTGAGCTGCAGTTGTTTGCATGATTTCAAAGTCCTGACTCATTGCTTCAGTGTCTGCATTAAAAATGACACAGGGGGTTTGTCTAGAATGGCAGGAGCATCTGAAACAGTTCTCAGGATCTATTCAGTTCTTCTTCCTTCTGGTAATGATTAAAATGACAATAGGAACCAGCAAGTTCTCTGTTTCTGAGAACTTCTGAGGTACCTAGGAGAAAAAGTAGATTTGAGTTGGACTTGGCATTGAAACATAAAGTGAAGTGCTCACTCAAGGAGGCATAGTACAAGCAGTCATTTTCAAAGCAATGCATAACTGTGAGATCTTTTATTCTTTCCAGGGTGATTATTTTTTCCAGAGTAACTGAAAATGGACTCTAGAATTCTGGAATGTTACTGGAGATGTGAAAAGTGCTCAATTCTACAGGTCCACTGGTAGCTCTTCTTGGCAGTGGAGCTCAAGAAGCCTTTGTTTTGCAAGTGTCAACATGCCTATTTCAGCTCTTTTTGTCTCATAATCTTCAGCCTTTCATACAAAATGAATATATTGTGATGTGGGAGCATATACAGTTTTCTGCACTCTTTAACTTTTCTACATAAGGTATCTTGAAGAACAAACCTCTCTGCTATAGCCAGCTTTCAGTTTCTTGTATTCAGAATACTACTTCACATTGCACAGATATAGGTAATAGAACTCATACCACAAGATGGCTTTAATGGCAATTAGACAAATTTAGCAGAAGATAAGGGTGACTGATGGGTGCCATGCATTGCCTAGATCAGAGCTAGATAACAGTAAGAGTTATCAACAGTAAGAGTATTGGTTTCCTGTATTGTCTGTGGGATTTTTAAAAGACTCTGGTTGGCTATTAGAACAGATAAGGTTTGGTTTAATCTTATATGACTCTTTTTATATCCTTATGCCATCACCTGTGATGATTGGGAGGTGAAAATGCAGGTTTTCTCCTCTGCTCTCATTCCCAATAGTTTTCTTCTTGTTTCTGGCAATAATTAGAATAATGATAGCAACCAGTAGTTTGAAACCAAGAAAGCCAGCCACCAGGAAGGTGAGATTGACTCCAGCATTTGAAGAAAAGCTTTGAAAAAACACAAATACAATATATCTGAATTAGATAATGTAGAATAAAAATGTTTATTTAAAAAGGGGACTTTGGATATTGTTTGGTAAAGACTAAAGCTCAGTCACAGAGCACTTGCTTTCCAAAAAGAAATCCTAGGTTCAATTTCTAAATTATCCAGATAAAACTCAGAAATGGAAGTTGCAGTCAATCCTTGTTGATCAAAAAAGACAACCTGAAGCATCAGATATTACTGAACTTAGAACATTTTTCACTACCTTTAAGCAGTGCTTTCTAGGAAATCTGATAGTAGCAATTATTGGTGTGAAGTGAGTGGACTATGTGGGCTTTTTACTTTGCATTCCCAATTGGTTTTTATCACCTTTGCCATCTTCACTCTTTGATTTGTCTATATTGTATCCTTTTCTTGTTTTTAACATTTTTATTTGTAATTGCCCAGAGTATTTTGAAATTGGACTGTATATATATTGAAAATATTAATGTGAATAATAGTTCACCAACATTTTCTTCTCTTTCTCTGGAATTTCTGGTTCCACATTAATTGGACACACAGAAAGTGTCAATATAGGTTGGGATGTGAATTTGCAGGAGAGCCTGGTTTTCAGTTTAGCCATTATACTCCCATACAATAAGATATCTCCACAAATCTAAATTGTGCAGGATAATATTTGTCCCATTTAATCAAACAGTTTTGGTTTAGTTATGAAACTCATTGATTTTTCAAACCCACTACCAGGTTGAATGGGGACTGCTGCTCTATCAAGGGGGAAATTACTTATGAATTCCTCAACAATAACTTCTCATTGTCTTCAGGGTGTCTATGGGCTGCTGGGGTGTCAAAAAAGTTAAGAGGGCAGCTGTGACTGTACTATTGAAGCCTCATCTCTTATTGCATGTAAAAACAGGGTAGCTCTCTGATTATATAGTCTGAACTGCTACCTTACCCTTTTGGATTCTTCTTCAGATTTTCCTATCCTGTCCTATTTATTTCAGAATATGCATGCAGTTAATGTTAAGAATACTCAAAGTTAGAGAATGTGCTTTGGAGATATGAATTTCTGTATTTATTTTACATTTGTCTTCAATCTGGCTGGGGAATTCTGGGAGTTGAAGTCCATACATCTTAAAGTTGCCAAGGTTGAGAAACACTGGTTTAGAGTAAAGAGGCACTTTCCTTTTCCTTCTTTTTCCTCCCTACCCCAATTTTTCTTAGTTTAATGTTATTTCTGGCTGAAATTTAAAAAAATGTCAATAGATCAGAAAGTTATAATTGGGATTCCTCAAGTCAAATATGGTCTCACAGAGGGTAAAAAAAGGGGGTGGCAGGCTCTGTGCAATCTGTGCTTTGCTTTGGATGTGATTTGTATGCACAATTTAAATAAAAAGGGGCTTTGGTCATGGCTCTTATTTAACATTTCTTATTTTCTTTCTTGCTGAAAGTCTGGTTGTCAAACCTGATCATGGCTGAGGCCATCTTGGAGGTTTCAGGGTTGCCACACAACAGAAGAAGGGAGGAAATAGTTAGATGGGGTTTTGTAGCCAAAACAGTAAAGCTTTCCTGTGGGAATCAAGGGCATTCTCACAGGTGGCTGGCCAGAGGAGGAGTGAAGTAACCAAGCAACCAGCCAGCTCCTGGATTGGACAGCATGACCAGTGACTGGGGGGGGGGGGNGGGGGAAACTTTTACTTTTAATTAGGTGAAAGCTAGGGGAACTTTTAGAGTTGGCTTTCACCAGTTGTGCCAGTATGATATACCCAATAAAACTGTTCTTTGAGGAATTTGCCTGCCTTTTAATTTCTATGAATGCATTACTTGGAACACTGACACTTATGACAATTTCCAACAATGTGGAGCAGTGGGGGCAACCCCCCCCAAAGTGCCCCATGCCTCATATATACCACAATATTTTTAAAGCTCTTTCTTCCAGATAGGGATTCACATCAGGGACCAATTCCCACTGGGGAAAAAATAGCTTAAAAAAAAAAACCTGAAGCAAAAGGAACCATCCAGTGTCTGTTTCAAAACCTACAACAAAGCAAGAGCCTCACTTTCTGTGTCACTCTGATCCACTGTAATGCAAATCAGACCACTGTGAAATTCTTTCTGATATTTAGTTAAATCCCTCCTTCCACTAATCCAAGCCTATTAATGTTGGATTGTACACTCTACTGCAGAATGAATTTAAAAAGTACATATAGTCTTACCCAGAGATGCTGTGAAGGATTCTGGGTGTCTCTTGTACATTAGAATTCTCTATATCTGGTGGCAAAAATGGCAACAGTACATAATTAAGTCAATAAGAATAAATAAAATAACCATACCATTGAGCAAGATTCATCATTATAAATAGTGGATTCAATTCAGTTCAACTGAAAGGGAAGAGGTGCTGAAGAAGAAATTCCCCAGGCCTCCCACCTCCATTGTCTTGGGTACTGGACATCCCCTTGGCCTCTACTTCTCCATCCTGAAATGTACACAAAGATTCCCAAACTCCCACTCCTTTCTTCTCTTTGTAGCTTACCAGACATTCTAGCTTTTTCTTTCTCTTTTCATTCCTCTCTTTGCATAACACAGGGGTGGGGAACTATGACCCTTTTATGACTTGTGGACTTCAACTCCCAGAATTCTTGAGCCAAACATGCTGGCTCAGGAATTCTGGGAGTTGAAGTCCAAAAGTCACAAAGGGTCTATAGGTGCTTTTTCAAGAGGCAACTGGACTTTCTGGTTTTTCTTTGAAGATGTTTAGCTTCTCACCCAAGAAGATTCCTCATATCTTGGATGAGAAGCAAAACATCTTCAAAGAAAAACCAAAAAGCCCAGTAGCCTCTTGTAAAAGCACCTTTGGGACAACCATGACCTGGATGTCTGAGAATCTCCATACACATAAAGTGGCCATAGTTTTCACCTCTGGCACAACAGGTTAAAGCTTAATTGAAATCAGGGTTCGTAACCACAAATCCAATTATTCTGAAGATGACACAGAACAGGTTTAGGGCTAAAGACTTACTTGTCAGAACATTCACCTTGACCTTCTGCAGGGTCTTCACAGTCCCCAAGAAGTGTGTCATACACTGATACCAACCAGCATCCTGTTTCTGGAGTGGGTTGATGGTTACCATGAGCACCCCTTCCTGGATATTGTCAGCAATGGCAGTGGTGCCATTTCTTCGCTTGAGAAAAGGCAGCCAAAAACGTCGGGCAGTGACAACATGCTGGCACGTTACCTCACTTATGTGCTTACACCAACTTTTCTCTCTCCATTGGTTCTTCTGAGGACTATAGGAGCAATTGATGGAAATGGGTTCTCCTTCAACACCGGAAACCTCTGTAATTATCTCAGCTGTAGACACTTCTTGAAAAGAAAGAAAAATCTTCTATTTTTGCACAGAGGGGCAATTAGCCTGCAAGGCTTAAATTGCATTATTCAGTCTCGTATAGATTCATACATCTAGAATAGTAATGTGTTCTAGTTCCCCCCTTACCAATTACTATACTAAAATTCTTTCTGATCTCCCTTTTACTAGTCCCCCCCCCTTTACTCTCCTTTTGAATATTCTTTTTTCTCCCAATAATATTCTAAACATCCAACCAGGTCATCTGTGGTCCATGAAATCTGATGGCAAAATAAATTTTCATTTTAATATTAATATGTAGAAAAAAGGCATTGAAAGTGATTCTTTTTATTCTGCCCTTACATGATTCACATCTTCACATTTTTCCATAGCTTTATCACTTATATTTGAAATTATAAAAAAATATTAAGTCTGTCCAGCTGGAGGAACATGTTAATCACTTAGCAGAATTCTTACTGAGTTGAGATACATCATAATTAAAAAAAAAAACTGTTTAAAAATGTCATGAGCAGAAAGCCCTTCCAGTTCCTACTGGACTTCTTCATACAATCCATTGAACAATAACGTATAGCCAATTAATTATATCACCAATACAGAAAGGCAATTTCCTACCTGACAAGTAGACCAGGAAGATGAGATACAAAAGCTTTTTCATGTTTCTGTGGGAAATCAAGAGGTGCTAATTAAAACAGAAAAGAAAGACTTGTAACCAGACAAATACTTTGCTTTACTAGAGACAAGGGTTGAAGAAGAGGAACTTAAGTTGCTCCCTGTTGTAGATTAAGCAATGCCCAACCCAAAAAAAGTCTGGCATTTGCTAAAAATGTGAACATCAGCAGCGATGAGGGACTGCTATATCAGGGAAAGAAATCATGATGATCATCAAGAGTGTCTTCAGTGTTGACAGCTAACTACAAACCATTCACACTCAAATCTGGAGTCTCCCTGTTTAATCGGTAATTTCTAATGATACAGCTTGCCACTAGGAATATTAACAGGCAGTCAAATGTGGCACAAACATACACTGAAATCCAGAGATTTAGAACACAATCTTATATTTGAAAGATATTTTTTTGTAATATCAGGCCACTAAGATGTCTCCATGTCTTTCTGGCTACTGGCTGGCACTGTCTATATTAAGCCAAAAGAGATATTTGCACTTCTTTGTCTTTTTTTTTCTTAAAAACAAAAAATAAAAATTTCCTATTATGTACAATGAGTGAGAACTCCTTCAGAGGAGCTCTGGAATTGGTTTAATTACATTTTGGATGTAGGATCAAGTGAAGAGCTGGAAATATTGAGGAACAGAAAGATCCCTGGTGCTTACTCAGTTTGGACCTAATGCCAGCCCTGGATATAATGTTAGCAATTATATGTATTATGCTGAGTTCTCATGTTAAACCAGCATTTTGTACACTTTTATTAGAAATAAGCAGAATTAAAAGAGATCACTCATCTTACATAACAGCTTACTAAGCAAAGGTACTCAACTGAACTCACTGTCAGGACTTCGATTCTGACTGGCTCAAGGCTGACTCAACCTTCCATCCTTCTGAGGTCAATTAAATAAGGACCCATATTGTTGGTTGCAATATGCTGACTCTGTAAACAGCTTAGAGAAGACTGTAAAGTACTATGAAGCGGTATATAAGTATTATTGGTATTTGTTTACATAGTTTCAAATTAGTGGTCTGTAGTATAGACTATAAAATCTAGTGGTATTGTAAGGCTACCACTGTTGAATCCAAAATCTTAAAAAATAATCCAATCTGCATACTTATAGATATTTTCTACAGGAATGGTCATTGTTCTTTCTATACTGCATTTTCTTCTGACCTTATGTTTGTAATTCCTCCTCAATATGTGTATGTACATGTCAGCTGGGGGTGGACCGTCATTCCTCTGATGAAATGGACATCTGTTTACAAAACTTACACCATAAGTTTATGCCACAGACTACACTACAACTACTATTTTGGAAATTAGTAAACTAAATAGATACTTGAGTGCCTTTTAAAATTTTGCTATGGTGGTTAAGCTTGGAAATTGGCTTATTGAATCTAATTATTTCAGAACTTTGACAGAGCTCCAAATTCAGGCTAGATTAATTTCATCACTTGGCTTCTTTAGGGCACAACAAATCATATTGTAGAAAATATCCCAAATCATTCATCATACTTATGACCTTAACAGTCACTTCTTATGTATATTTTGGTCTGTTTCCTTGGTCTTGGTTCCTCTTCGTTTACTCTCAGATCTGTACCTTCTGTTTGCATGTTTAGTAGCTCCTCCTGTCTGCTTCCAATTGCAAGTTATTTTTATTCCTGTACTCCTTACATTTTTTTCTTGTTTTCCACTTGCCATATCTAATAGTTTGGGGTATGTTACAGGAGAAAGCCCTATATTTGCTAGTTCTTCAAAGAAATAAACTGAGAACATGCTTTATTATGGAAAATTATTCTGTACAACTTTCAATTAAAGATAAAAAAAAGCAAAAGAGAACCAGGCCTGAAAACTTGCCATCCATAGCTTGCATGCAAATTCACAAGCACAGAGTCTAGGGCACAATCTTCCTGATACCCTGTGATGGCTGTATTTCAGTTTGAACTATAAGGATATTTTCTATTTGTGTATAAATTAACATGTTACAATAGTATATAAGCCTATATTTTATGTTGCCTGCTTTTTTATTACCTGTTTTCTCTTGGGGAGGATAATGCTTATATGATTATCACTAACAGTGTCCATAGTCTGGGATTCAGGGCATCAATATCAGAGGAACCATTAAGATCCCCGTAGTATATTGTATTTACCAGGGGTCTCCAACCTCCAATCTTTTACTCTGTGAGAGGAGAGGATTTCCTTTTATAACTTCTGATTGTGAAGAGTCTTCCCATCCTGCCTCTTTATGTTCTTTTAAAGATATTTAGTGATCACAAGCTTTTATCTTTTTACCTCAGAGAAACGTGGAAGTTGATTATCATGTAAATTGTTCTCATTGCTTTCCCTTATTTTCTCTCTTTCAGTTTTTCAATATTATTTGAGGACTCTGGTCCTCAGCATGTCTTCAGTGAATAAACTGCCCATAAATGAAAAGTTGCCTTTCATTTGCTTGTATTGAGTTCCAGCTAGAAAAGTTTATTTCTAACCTGTTAATTGGATATCCCCTCAGGTAGCATGGCTGGGAAAAGTGATTTTTCCCTATTCCTTTTCCTCCTTGCAGATAGATAGATAGATAGATAGATAGATAGATAGATAGATAGATAGATAGATAGATAGATGAATTCTTTATTGGCCAAGTGTGATTGCACACACAAGGAATTTGTCTTGGTGCAAATACTCTCAGTATACATAAAAGGAAAGATACATTCATCAAGAATCATCAGGTACAACACTTAATGATAGTCATAGGGTACAATAAGCAATCAAATCATACCAGGAAACAGTCAATATAAATTATAAGGATACAAATGACAAAGTTACAGTCACAGTCACAAGTGGGAGGTGATGGGTGATAAAGAATTGCAGCCTCCAGCATCACCTTCCGGGATGTTCTGGAGTATTCCCCAACCCTGCTGTAATTTGCTGAGGACAAAGAAGCTGCTTGAAAATTGGACATTCCTTCTACCCCAAGAGGGAAC
Source organism: Laticauda laticaudata (assembly GCA_004320025.1). Classification (NCBI taxonomy): domain Eukaryota; kingdom Metazoa; phylum Chordata; class Lepidosauria; order Squamata; family Elapidae; genus Laticauda; species Laticauda laticaudata. Next base: position 13,779 of record BHFT01072528.1, read on the forward strand.
TTGGTGTCAGAGTTGGTTTGCATAATTCTGGATCCATCCCTTTTTCCTATTTGGGTAATTTCCTATATCTCTTTCCAGACAATTTATATCAATATAGCTGTCTTCTTTTTCATTACACCAGCACTGTCAGATGATTGGGGAAAAGAATCGCTCCAAGAGAGCAGTCAAACCAACCAGAGGGGCACCAAATATTGAACTGAAATTTAAGCAGCTCAGAAATATAAGGTAGCCTCATTAATCAGATCAGAAAAATAGTTTCCACAAAATTAAGACTAACAATTGAACAAAGAACACTATAT